>DF358493.1:79612-96872 GCA_000787875.1 Solanum virginianum
TCTCGGAATTGTTCGTAATCTGATAATTCATAACAAAGCAGTTAAGTTTAGTAGTTTTAATAAGTTGTTTAAATTTTCCACCAAATATTTTCATCATTTAACCAAAACTCAATAAGTTTAATAGCTTGGACTTTTAATAATTTTGTTTTAAATCCTTTGGGTTCGATATCCTAGCCCCTTAATCAAGGCCACTATATTGTTGGTTAAGGCCACGTACATTTGTGTGAGCTAGAGAGCAACACTAACCATGTAAGGACCAGAGACTACATTCATCCACTCTTTGGTGGCTAGATTGGATTTGAGAAAGTTGTTCTAGTGAGTCCTATCTTCCAAGGACAAGTTGTTACTCCCCTGTGCATGCAAGTGTACATGGTCTTAACAACTAATATAGTGCCCCTTATTAGGAGTCGGGATGTCAAACCCAAGGGATCTAAACCAAAATCAATTAACAATCCAAGTTATGGGGTTAAGCGTACTCTTGTTGAAAATAATAAAGAGATTGAGTGGAAATTTAAGTAACTAATTATAACTACTACAGTTAACCGGTTGTTGTGAATTATCAGATTAAGTACGATTACGGGATTGTAACCTTGTTGACATAATTCTAGACTCAATGCTTGCACTTACGTCTGGGTTTCCTGATTACTGATTCACAGGGTTAAAATTACCTAAAAAGGGTTGCACACCTCTATTTTCCTACCTTTATTGACTGCCTAACTACATCATTGAGTGGGGATAGACACATCAATAAAAATATTTTAACGTTATCTTCTTGTATTTGAACCAAGGTAGGTGTAAGGGTAGTTGTCATGGATCTCCCTTATACGAATCAATCTAGCTTCCTACTTGAACAAGCTCCCTATATTATTGTGTTCTATTCATTCCAATATCTCTCGAATCCAAAATGAACAACTAATCTACCCCATTGTTGATCAGGTTATGAAGTATAGATAGAAGTATTATAAGAATAATCTAGTGGAAACCCATTCATATTATGCAAAAATCAAGAACTAGAACATTGTATATGGCTACAATCCCAGAGTATGGGAAGATTAGCCATGCATCATCTTACACATCAAAAATAAGCTAATAAACATTCACAATCAAGAATCAAAGGTAAAAACTAACAAAGTAACCCTAGAATGGAGTTTTTATGTCATGACCCGAGCCTAGGGCCTAAACTGGACACGACGAATGGGAACCTGAAGCGACCCAAATAAGCTTCTTAGCATATGAATCACACATCCTTGGTCATGGAAGTAAGGTAAACAATAACAAGAGATATAATAAAAAAGGAAGCGGGACTAAGAAAAGTCTTTGTTAACCATTAAAACATAAAAGAGTCAAGCTCATAGCATAAGTACATCAAAATATCCAACAATCTCTAACATGGAATGGAGCGGGGTCCAAGACACTCTATGGGCTTACCCTCATAATAACAAGTGTTCAATATAAAGAAGTCTCAAAATAGCAAGAATAAGGTAGATAGTGTCCTCGGACTTAAGGACTCACCAAAGCTTATCTCCAAAGTATCAACAGCCATGAGAAGGATAATCACGTGGTGCTCCTGTCCCTACATGGTAATATTATGTAGGCATAAAGTATGTGTTAGTACATTTGAATGTACTAAGTATGTAGGATGCAATGCAACAAGACATACGCTAATATAATCAAAATGCATAATCATAAGCAATAGACAAGTATAATCTCTATATGGCATATATGACCAATGCTTGAAGTAAAACATGCTTAGAGGAGAGACGACTACAACATGCTTATAAATCATTCAACTTGCATAGTATATATAGTGTACACATGTGTTGGAAGCGACCTCAACCGACATAGACCAAGTAGCTACAACTTGGAATCCAGGGCATGACACCCCCTCGGAAAGGTGGAACAGACATGACACCCACGGGCTAGGTGTGGTCTACTTGCCAAGGCAAACCAAATATGATAACATGACTAGATGGATCCACTAGTATAGAAAGGGTAATAATCATAACCCTATGGTGGCACATAGTTTAGAGACAAAACATTTTATGTAAGGACCCCTTGAGTCGAGCCCTCATCTTAATCCTCAATCAATGCTAAGTCAAATCCCACGTAATGCTTGAATATAATCACAGCTAGTATAACTTGTAAGAAACATGAAACATGACATGAGTAGCTCTTGAAACATGCTTAACCTCTATTAGTGAGCCTAACTTAAAACATGAGAGTAGATCATAATCATACATGAACCTTTGCTTTAACATGAATGGTTCATAAGAGGTAAAAACCTTGAAATGGGGCTTAGCTTGTAACTTGTAAAATTATAGATAATTCTCAAGAATTCAATACATACTTGAAAGCCCTTAATCATCATATAGTCACTTGACTTGTAAATCATGAAGTAGGTCATCAATAACTTGAAAATTCTTGACTTAACATTTTATCAAACACTTGGTGGGTTCATGATACTAGTTCAATATCATGCAATTTGACAGTGAAATAAGATGAGAAAACTTAATGTAAATCAACCCACTAACATGTAGTAAAACCATCACGTAGGGTACCTTAATATCTATCATCAAAACTCATAATAGGTCATAGTTTCATAGCTCAAGACATGCATAGTCGCAATAGACAAAATCAATTCATGGTATAAGCTTGAAATAGATAATCATGCATAATAGTTCAACATTTCATAAAACCTCAACATAATTTATACTCATAATCCATAATAAGAGATACACTCATAGGTAATAAAACTTAAAAACATGTAATTTTCATGAAAAAAAAAGATTAGGCTCTATGGGTGAAAGGACCTAATGGATAAAATCCACATACCTAAATTTGGGGATTTGTTGATATAAAGTGTAAATTTTGAAGGAGGCTTAAAGATTTGATTGAGCTCTTGAGATCCAATGTGAGCTTGAAATCCTTGGATTTGGATGGGAATTTTGATAAAGTGTTGGAGAAGTTTTAGAGATGGTTTTTGAGTGTTATAGAGTTAAACAATGGCTAAGTATGGGAGCTTTCACGTGTAAATGGGAATGGGGCGATGACCCCAATGACCTTGAGCTAAAACATAAAACAAGAAAGAACCAACATTGGTCCACAATGGGTCCGCGTCGCAAACCAAATGCATACAGCCACTGTTTTTCAAAAAAATAGCAAAAATTTTTTTTTTAGCTATGGGTCCTCTAAAATCTGGGTTATACCCATATCCCACTCAATTTTGCCCCATCGATAGAGAATATGAAGTCGAAGTTTCAGTATCACACAGGATTTTGAGATATATAGAAATTATGATAATGAGCATTTTCGAAGCATATTTTTGGGGCATTTCATTTTAGTTGTCTATCCTTTGTTCCATACAAAACTAGATATGAAACCTCATGTTGTAAATAGAATATAACTTAAAATTTCCATATTTCATTTTCCCCCGCGTCTTCAAAGTTCGCAATACAGACTGGATTGTTTTGAGTGGGTTTTCGCATTTAATGCTGACTGGGCCAATTTCTCCTTTTCTTGTGCAGGTTCGTGATGCAGACTTCACCTTGTTTTACTGTTTTGCACCTTTTTCTCCAAGTTTTCAGCTTGCACAGCTTTTCCCTAAGTCCACGATGTGCACTTGAACCTTTTTGCTGAGCTGACTATTTTCTTCCCTTCCTTTTGCAATCGTGTTCTTCCTAACACTTCGGATGTGAGTTTGGATTGTATATTCTATATAAAAACCTACAAAAACACTACCAACAGGCTCTCTAAACCCTGTATTAGCAAAATACGTGAGAGTACACTAAAAAACCTAGACTTTATGAATTTGTCCTCTGTCTAAACTCTATTTATGGGTAGTTTTGGCTAGTTTGGCGTATAAATATGTCTTAGATCACCACCCTATGCTTAGAGTTTTGTCCGTCCTCAGACAAATCAAGATACATGCATGAGAGCCCTAGGAAGCATATAAAAGGAACATCGTATGACTGAGTCCAGAACTATGTCAAACGCTTCTCAATATCCACAGCATCATCAACTCACACCATGCACCCATGTATCAAATGCAGACTCATGTAGAATTTTCGTGAATGGCTCTTCTTGTTATCACCCTTGGATGATTATGTGCCTACACTTGAAGAACTACCCATGCACACCACAACAAAATGGCTAGGATATTGGAAATGGGTACAAAATCAACTCTCGCTCTCCTAAAAGATGTCTCATTTTGCTTCTAGTTCCCATTGGCTTGCCTTTAATGTGTACACTCAACCTAGTTAGAATCTAGCTCAAAGGATCACGTAGGTCTTTTATTTGGTTGTAATGTAGGCTAAAGGCTAGTGGAGTACATTTATGGATATGGCAGTCATGGCTCAATTCCCAAGCGCTCATAGCTCACATTACTCCTCTTCTTCTTTTACCTTTGATCCTCCTTAACTTTACACCCTTTGTTGTATATACAAGAAAGAAAACTTTAAAAACACTACTTTTTGTTTTTTTTTTTGTTTTTTTCAGTAATTTTTTTTATTTTTATTTTCTCTTTTCTATTACCATTAATCCCTTGGGTGTCCCATTCAAGCTTCCTTCCCCTTGTCTTAATGTGCTATAGCGCTTAGGAGTTAAGATCAACTACGGCTTAAGAACAAGGAAAAGAGTTCAGCTTAGAATGTGGCTAACTAAAGAAAAATGCTAAGGCTCAACGAGGCTAACTAGGGAAGATTAGTATAGGTGGGCCAAAATATTCAAAAATAGGGCAACCAATCAACTGCCTAGATCATTTCCCCTAAGATCAATTCCTACCTAGCTTAGTCCACATACCAGGCAAGTTCTATCAACTATTTCAATATAGACCAACAAGTTTTCTCACTCACTCATGGTACGCTCTTATCACAAGGCTGAAACCAGAATCACCATCATATTATTCACACGAATTCATAATTAAGCATATACATCCATGAAGTTCAAGGTTTAAGCATTAGCTACTCAGAGTTTAATTGATTTAGTCATCCTTGATTCAAGTACTCTACGCAAAATGCCCTTTTATACTACTACCGACACTCTACATGAAATTCATATTGACAAATACCCTTAGAATGGTCGTCATCCATCCATCGTAGGACCCCATCACTCAACTATGATAACTATCTAAACATTCGCATACCAAACTACCCAAAGAACATAATTACCAAAACTAGAACAATGCAATTTCATAATACTACTAATATTCAAGCATTCATACTTAGTTACAGACCTAAGCAAAAATAAAAATGATGTCCAAACTTAACCAAACATAGCACAAATAGAAAATAAAGCATAGTCTTAATACATGGCCAAATTAAAAAGAAGGGAAGCATAAACATAAGAATACTCCCACCCCACACTTAGAATTAGCACTGCCCTTAGCTCTAAGCATATGAAACCTATAGGATGGAAGCGTAGTGCTCACTCCTCATCCATCGGGACTGGTTGAATAGGCTCACCGTCTACACTGATAGGTTGTTCCTCCTCTATCTTATCCTCATCTAACCAGAGGCATCCCGTGTATCTTCCGAGTCTATGGGGACATCATCCTCCATGGGCTCAAGGAATTGAGAACCGATTCCTAACACCGCATTAGCATGGGTATTCAGTGGATAAGGCGCTTCGACCTCATCAAGCTCCTACTGAGTAGAAGGACGACCTCCTATCCTATGGCACAGCATCTCTAGCCCGTACATCCTTCCTATAATGAGCTCATCTCGTCTAGCCTTTTATATTGGTCATTATAATAGGGGGCCTCAATCTGTTGAAAGTAATCAAGTGGCTCCTCCAGAACACCTATATGTCTACATAACTCAATAATCAAGCCACCAAAAGCATATCTACACCCACAGTGAACCGGATCCTTACTCATGGAGGATTTGAAGATAGCCCAAAAATTAAGCTCCACCCCTATCATCAATGCGTAGGCTAAACAGAACCTATCCCTCGTGATAGCCATAAAATATTGACTCGGGAAGGAGTCTGTAACAATCTTGACCCAAACTTTGGCCTCCCTGTTCATATGAGCAAAAGGGAAAGACTGACAATACCTCTTGTAGCCATGGCGAATCCACTTAGATATGGAGTTCACCCCAGCCAAAGTGTAACGAATGGCCTAATAGGGTGGGCAAATCTGAAGCTTGGTGAAGGGGTTGTGGAGATATACAAAGTGCCCAGGATCCCATTTATAATAATCGGGGTGACATTCACCTCTATCCCGCGAATAGTGATCACCTGGGAACGCGCCTTAGTTCATATTAACATAAAACTCTTAAACTATGTTGAGGTTGTAGGCTAGGGCCTCTTCAAAGAGGAAGGTCAGGTGGTAGTCTATACACCACTGGCAAATTTAAGGATAGTCCATCGCCAAGGTGTCCGCATCAATGGGTACATCAAGAAAGTACTTTGTCTCGTTATGAGCCTGATATCAATGATGGCCTTCCCCACACACTGCCTTAACCGCAAAGCTAGGTCTTTGTCCCCAAGGAGGCTCAGGGCCTTTGGGCTCTTTCAAATATCCCGGGTACATCTCCGGCTGCTTGAGGATCCTGCCCTACAAGTTTTTCCAGTTTGGAGAGTTCGAGAGGCCATGATATCCTACAAAATAGGCAAATATCATCAGCACATGCACAATACATAGCCTATATTACACAAAGACAATCACATCCAACCCTATACTTAGATTGAAGCCACTGGATGAGAAGGTACTCAGACTTCCCATCTTACTCCAGGCAACCACCATAAAATTCGACAATACTACCCAGAAATTTGTTCAACAACACATATTTCTCATTTCAATGTACACACCATTATCACCCTAAAATAATATCCACAATACACAAGACATGAAGAACAAGTAATAGAACCCAACAAGTGGACTGTATCACTATTCCAACCACATGAGCAAATAAACATGGCACCTTTCTTACCAAACCACCCCACACTTCAATTTTTACAAAACCCAACAATAATCCATCAATATATGAACAAATTAAGTCCAAGAACACAAACCTCTTAATTTTCTCCAAATTACATCCCCAATTTTGGCCTAGGGTTCGCACCCACCATCATTAAGCACAAAATAAACTTCAATCAAGAAATTAGGCCTAAAATTGCAACACCCAACAACAATCAAGCAACAATTTTCACAATGAACAAGTTAGCCCACTTGATTTCACCCATAATACCCAAAAATAGTCATACCCAAGTAATAACCAAGAAAATGTGAGAGAAGAACACATACCTTAGTTGAATATTGCAAGAAAAAACAAAGAAAATTCTTGGGGGACTTGAGGTACCATGAGAATTTGTTTGAATTTGGATATTTAGGAATGAAAATTGAGAGAAAAAAGAAAAAGAAAGGGTGGGTCACAACTGGTTTGCATGAAATAAGTAAGAAAAATTGGGGTGGGGGTTTAAATAATAGAGGATCAGGTTGGGTTTATTGACGGAACCCACAAAAAATACACCAGTTCGCGCTAGGTCTGCGATGTGGACAGGACGCAGACATACACTTTGCAACTTTGTTTATTTTTGGCATTTTAGCACTTAACTGAGATGCAACCAAATACAGCTCTCCGCGGCAGGTCCATGTCACGGTCCTCTTGTGCATTCTTACTATTCTAGAATTTTCTTGGGGTCCCAAAAATTTTATTTTTTGAGCACTAGACCCCCTAAAAATTTCTGAACACCTGAATATGCTACAAAACAATGAAACAAGTTAATTCAGCTAAGAAAATGACAAAATACCCAATAGATTGACGGGAATTGAAGACATAAAAATTTTGCACTGGAATAGGGGGTCCGCGACGTGCACTGGTCGCGGACCAACACTCTATGTAAAATTTTTATTTTGTACGGAATTTTTTTGACAAATAAGAAATAAAAAGAAACTAAAGTAATTACAGTTACTTTACCACAGGTTATCTCCCGTGCAGCGCCTGATTTACTATCACGGTATGATTCGACAACAGTCTACTCATCATAGCCTAAATTCATGGCCTCTTCATCACGACTTGTGTCCTACTATTGTGGTGTTTGGCACGCTGCCCATTAACCAAAAATGTTTGGTTCGTGGTTTCCTCTCCCAACTCAACATCACCGTGTGACATCACACTTACCACAGTATATGGCCCACTCCATTATGATCTCATCTTCCCTAGAAACAGTTTAAGATGAGAATCAAAGAGAAGTAGTTGTTATCCAGGCTTAAAGATACACTTGATAATGTACCTATCATGCCACTTTTTCGTCTTATTTTTGTAGAGCTTGGCATTCTCAAATGTTGGGAGCTGAAATTCATCCAACTCCTCTAACTTTCAAATCTTTTGCACTTTGCAAGCTCTGGATCGAGATTGAGCCTTTTGATGTCTTAATACACTTTGTGCTCAAGTCTACAAGGAGGTGACATGCCTTACCATAGACTAACCTGTATAGAGATGTGCCAATTAGGGTTTTGTAAGCCATTTTGTATGCCCACAAGGCCTTATCAAGCCTGATAGACTAGTCTTTCCTTGTGACATTGATAGTCTTTTGTTGGATTTGTTTTAATTGTCAATTCGACACTTCTACCTGAACGTTCATCTGAGGGTCATATGTTGTAGCCACATTGTGTCTCACTGCATACTTAACTAATAGGTTCTTTACTGTCTGGTTGATGAAGTGTGCACCTCCATCACTAAAGATGCTTCTCGGAGTCCCTAACCTCATAAAGATCTGCTTTTTTATAAACTTACTCACCACCTTGGAGTCATTTGTGGGAAACGCTATCGCTTCAACCCATTTGGACATATAATCAACTGTGACCAAGATGTAGTGATTACCAAAAGAGGGTGTGAATAGACATATGAACTCCATCCCCTATAGATCAAAGATCTCCACCTCCAAAATGTTGTTCAGAGGCATCTCATGCCTCTTAGAGATGGTGCCAGTCTTTTAACATACATCACATGCTCTCACAAACTATATAGCATCTTTGAAGAGAGTTAGCCAACAAAAAATTGACTGTAGCACTTTGTGGGTTGTTTCTCTCCTTCATGATGACCTCCATAGGTTGAAGCATGAAATCTCTTAAGAATTTTGTGCATTTCTGTCTCAGGAACACACCTTCTGACCATTTTGTCAGCACCCTACTTGAAAAAATATGGTTCATCCCAGATATAAGCCTTTGCATCATGAGTCAATCGTTTCCTTTGCTGATAGTTAACATCTAGGGGAAAAACCCCACTTACCAGGTAGTTGATGATGTCTACATACCATGGCAGCTTATACACTTCTAAAGCCAATAGTTGCTCATCCGAGAATTCTTCTATAATCTGTTATTGCTCGCCTGTGTGAGCATCATTCTCCAAGTAAGACAAGTGATCAGCAATCTGGTTCTCACACCTCTTTCAATCCTAGATCTCAATGTTGAACTCCTGAAGAAATAGGATCCATCTGATTAACTAGGGTTTAGCATCTTTCTTGTTGAACAAGTATTTCACCGCTGCATGATCAGTGAACACTATGACTTTGGTGCCCAACAAATAGGATCTAAACTTGTCAAACGCATATACTAGTACCAGCATCTCCTTTTTGGTGATTGTGTAGTTGTATTATGCTGCATCAAGGGTCTTACTGGCATAGTATATGGAGTGGAACACCTTATCCTTGTTTGTCCTAACACTTCTCCCACATCAATGTTGTTAGCATCATACATGAGCTCAAAATAGAGCTCCTAATTAGGTGTTGTCAATATAGGTGCTTCGGCTAGCCACTTCTTCAACATCTTAAATACCTAAAAACAAGAAGCATCAAAGTTAAAAGGTACATTTTTCCCCAGTAGACCACATAGTGGCTTTGTAATCTTCAAGAAGTCCTTGATGAATTTATGGTAGAACCCCACGTACCTAAGAAACTACTGACTCTTTTGACTGACACTGGTGGAGGCAACTTTTCTATCACCTCAATCTTTTCTCGATCTACCTCTAACCTGCACTTTGATACCTTATGCCCCAAGACTATCCCCTTGTTTACTAGGAAGTGATAATTTTCCCAGTTAAAGATGAGTTTAGTCTCTTCACATCGACCTAGCATCCTGTCTAGATTATACAAACAAACCTTAAATGACTCCCTAAAGACTGAGAAATTATCCATGAAGAGCTCTATGAAATCCTCTACCATGTTATAGAATATGGCCATCATGCACCTTTGGAAAGTGGTTGACACACTGTACAAGACAAAGGGTATGCTTTTGAATGCATATGTCCTATAGGGACATGTGCCAGTGGTCTACTCTTGGTACTAAGGTGTTATTGTAATTTGATTATACCCTGAGTACCTATAAAGAAACAGTAGTACTCTTGTTCAGCCTGGCTGTCTAACATCTGATCAATGAAAGAGATTAGATAGTGATCTTTCCTAGTGGCATCATTTACCTCCTATAGTCAATGTATATCCGCCACCCTGTCACTATTTTGGTGGGGATAAGCTCATTCTTATCGTTTGTAACCACTGTCATCCTTCCTTTCTTGTGGACACAATAAACTGGGCTCATTCACTTGTTGTCTAATATTGGAAAGATGATATCTGCATCCCCACATTGTGTCTCACTGCATTAACCACTGTCATCCTTCCTTTCTTGTGGACACAATAAACTGGGCTCATTCACTTGTTGTCTAATATTGGAAAGATGATATCTGCATCCAGTCACTTTATTATTTTTTTCTTGACCACCTCCTTCATAATTGGATTTAGCCTTCTTTGTGGTTGGGCCACTGGCTTGTGGCCCTCCTCCATAAAGATCCTATATATACATAGGGTAGGGTTAATACCATAGATATCTAACATTTACCAACCCATTTCTCTTTTCCTTTATTTAGCATAGCTCCAGCAGCTTCAGGCTGGGCTACAGTCAATGAAGCTGACAAAGCTAAGAAGTTTCTTCGACTGAGGGTTTCGGTGGAGGAGCCAATACTCTGTTCAGGGGCTTAGTTGCTTTCTTTAGCATATTGACATTGTGATTATTCAGCACACTCTCAATCTTTCTAGCTTCTACATCATCCACTAGCCCTTGATTCAGTAACACCCTGGCTAGAGAAACTTTAATCTCCATTTGGCTTACCACAACCATTGTATCCAACACTATGATGGCTGTCAAGTCCTCATATGCAGCAGGCAGCTTCAAAGTCTTATACACATCAAAAACTTCTACCTTATCATAGGCTCACATGGTGAGCCATCCTCTTACAACATCAATCAGTGCCCCTTCTATTGCTAGGAAGGGGCATCCAAGAATGAATGGAACCTCTAAGTCAGGTTCAAAGTCCAAGATGACAAAGTCCATAGGGAAGATGACAGATCCCACTTGGACTATAACATCCTCTATAGCATCATCCAGTCTTGCCGCTGAATGATCAACCAATTGTAACAAGACGGTGGTGGGCTTAGGATTTCCAAGCCTCAGCTTCAATAACATAAAAGTGGGCATGAGATTGATACTTGCACCATATCATACAAACCTCTAGCATTCAAACAATTCCCAATTGCCATTTGCACTGTGAAGCTCTCGGGATCCTTCAATTTGGTTGGCAACTTAGCTTTGTTTAGAATCCTAGCGCTGCACTTTTTCGTGAGTGCTACAGTCTCGAACTCAGCCAGCTTGTTCTTGTTGGCCACAATATCTTTCACGTACTTAGCATACTTTGGGATCTCCTCCAAAACATCAATAAAAATGTTAATCTCTACCTGTTTTAGGAGCCCGATGAACTTTTGGAAGCACTCATCCTCCTTCTTCTTTTTCAGCTTTTGAGGAAAGAGAGGAAAAGGCTTGGGCATTAGAATTGCTTCATCATTAGGTGGGTTGGGATCGCCAGCCTCATCACTCTTAGCAATGCTTATTTCAGTCCCATTCCTCTTCTTAGGACCAATTCAGCCAACAATCTACCACTTCTAGTGCTAACTATATTTACTTGCTTGGGGTTAGGGTCAGTGTTCCCTGGCAAGCCTCCTTAAGGTCTGAAATTTACAGTGGTTGCCAATTTCTCTAACTGCTTATATAGGTTATGGAGACCCTGCTTATTTTGAGGGATTTCATCCTCCTGCCCTTGCTAGTTCACCAAAATTTGTCTCAGCACTTCACTATCAGTCATGTTATTCGGGTTGGTTTGCTTAGTGGGCTTCTGTATCTACTAATTATAGTATGCATTTCCACCCTGTGGTCTATCCTGAGGTGGTCCCTAATTCTGCTGGTTTCTACCCTAAGAGAAGTTTGGGTAGTTCCTCCAATTTGGGTTATAACTGTTCCCAAAAACCTTGATACCCACCTCTTTGGCATTGCCCACAAAGTTTACAGCCTTTGGATTAGCTCCACAGAATTCTGTGGTGTGGTCTCCTTCTCCACACATATCATATCAACCATTATGTTGTTGTTCAACCATATTCATTGAAGTTAGGTCCAAAGTCAAGTTGTTGAAGAGTCGACATTATATTCTGCATTGCTGACATTTGAGCTTGCAGGGCAGTCAATGTATCCACCTCTAACATATTGACCTGCTTCTGAACTACCGCTTAGCTAGATCCTCCATTCCACTCAGGATTGCCCTTGTGCAATATGATTAAGAAGAGCATACAACTCATGGTATGTCTTTTCCAGTACCTGTCCACCTACAGCAGAATCAAGAAGAATCTTGGTGTTGGGTTCCAAACCTTCAATAAAGGTATGGACCAACACCTTATTAGCCTAACAACGATGGGGACAATTAATGAGAAGAGTTTTAAACTTATCTTAAGCATGATATAAGTGTTCTCCAAGTCTTTGCTTGAAGCTCAAAATCTCACTCCTTAGTTTAGTTGTCTTGCCTAATGAGAAAAATCATGTCAAGAACTTCCTAGCCAGCTCATCCCAAGAAGTGATGGAGTTGGGTGGCTCAATTTATAGCCACCTTTGTGCTTCTCCTAGTAGTGAAAAGGGAAACAAGTTCATCCTTACATAGTCGTTGTCACCCCTGTTGGAATGAAAGTATTAGCAATCTCCAAGAAGTTTTGAAGATGGACCTGCGGGTCTTTATGTGGCAACCCAGTAAATTGCCCAGTGGAGTGTAGTAATTTGACCATGCTCTATTTGACCTCCCATCGACCACCTGGCACTGGCTTTTGAAAGCAACTAGTGACATTAGTAGTGCGAGGGATTGCCATATCCCTGACTGGCCTAGGTGCTGCTGCTGGTGCAGTTGGATTCGATTCAGCCATATCTTCTCGAACAGGTTCAACCTCTTCTTTATTGTCTTCTTGGTCTTCCTGTTCAATAAGTTGAATCAGCAGAATTAGGTACAAGAGACCTACCCTTCTTTTTTCTTAGCGAAAGCAAGAGTCTAGTTTCTCTAGTGTAGCAAACTGAATACCTACAAAACCAGCACGACTAAGATCAAGCGCAGTGAACAAAACAAAACAACTCAGAAAATTAACTAAACTCTAACTTTAAATCTCTGGCAACGGTGGGAAAATATTGTTGCTTTCCAGCGCATGCATATGTATGTGGTCTTAAACAGTAATATAGTGGCCCTTATAAGGAGATGCGATGTTGAACCCAAGGGATCTAAACCAAAATTAATTAACAATCCAAGTTATTGCGTTAAGCATCTCCTTGTTGAAAATGATGAAGAGATTGAATAGAAATTTAAGTAACTAATTATAACTACTATAGTTAATCAATTTGTTGTTAGTTATCACATTAAGTACTATTCTGAGATTGTAACCTTGTTGACATAATTCTAGACTCAATGCTTGCACTTATGTCTGGGTTTCTTTATTAATGATTCACAAGGTTAAAATTATCTAAACAAGATTTCATGCATCTGTTGGTCTACCTTTATTGGCTGCCTAAATACATCGTTGAGCGGAGATAGACACATCAATAAAAATGCTTTAATGTTATCTTCCTTTATTTGAACCAAACTAGGTGTAAAGGTAGTTGCCATGGATCTCCGTTACACAAATCAATCTAGTTTCCTAGTTGAACAAGCTCCCTATGCTACTATGTTCTATTCATTCCAACATCTCTAGAATCTAGAATGAACAATTAATTTACCCGTAGTTGATTAGGCAATGAAGTATAGATAGAAGTAATATAAGAGTAATCTAGCGAAAACCCATTATTGCACAAAAATCAATAACTAGAACATTATTTATGGCTACAATCCAAGAATATGGAAAGATTCGCCATGCATCATTGTCTTACACATCAAAAATAAGCTAATCAACATTCACAATCAAGAATCAAAAGTAAAAAACTAACCAAACTAACCCTTGAATGGAGTTTTTAGTTGTCTCTCCTCTGTTCCGTACAAAATCAGATATAAAACCTAATTTCTAAATAGAATATAACTTAAAATTCCCATATTTCATTTTCCCCCATGTCTTTAAAGTCCACAACATGGATTGGGTTGTTTTGAGTGGGTTTTCACACTTAGTGCTGATTGGGCCAATTTCTTCTTTTCTTGTGTAGTTCCACGATGCGGACTTCACCTTTTTTACTACTTTACGCCTTTTTCTCCAAGTTTTTAGCTTGCACAGCTTTTCCCCAGGTCTACGACGCGCACTTCAACCTTTTTGTTGAGCTGACTGTTTTCTTCCCTTAGCTCTGCAGTCGTATTCTTCCTCACACTCTGGATGTGAGTCTAGATTGGCATATTTTGTTCAAAAACATGCAAAAACACAACCAACAGGCATATTTGACCTGGATTAGCAAAATACGCGAGAGTACACTAAAAATACCTAGACTCTATAGAATTGTCCTCTTACTAAGCTCTATTTATGGGTAGTTTTGGCTAGTTTGGCGTATAAATATGCCTGAAATCACAAGCTACCATCCCTCTACCTTATGTTGGTTCCGTTTATGCTATTTACCTTGAAGGTGAGCTCGGGACATGTCTTGGTCCCCGTCCTATTCTATGACTTAGAGGCATTGTTGGACATCATGTAAACTTTTGTATGGTTGTTTGTTATGTCTTGCTATTTGGAGATTTTTTACTATAGCTATCTATTGGATATTGGTATTTTGATGATATGTTTATGATATGATGTGGAAATGTGGGGAAGTCCTAAGTGACGCTTTATCCTCGTAGAGTGAGTCATACTTACCCGCCCCTTTGTTCTATGTGTTATGTGTTATGTGAATTCACGCTAATCCCTATTCCTATGATGTCCCAATTGCGTGAATCCTACTTTCACGTCCCTTAGAACTATGTGTTTACTACTTCAGTTTGCGCTTCCGAACTAATGATGTGAATTTGGATGTTTTGAGTCTTGTTTTGGGACTTTTGGGTTCCCATTTGCCATGTCTCCTAGACCCTAGGTTCAGGTCATAACAGAATCGATGTAAATTGCATGAAATTGATTATTTTTCACATAAATGTCTAGAATTCTATCTAGGGTTCATGATCTCATTATGAGTCTTGTTTAGTTCTCTTCCAATTACGTGATTTAAGTTTGATTTATTGTTTATTGATCTAATTAAGCATAATTTACTTTTAATTTTATGATTCTAATAATTTATAAGAAATTCCTCTATTAGGATTTTGTAAGATCTCGTAATTTGAAAGATGAAATCGAGGTTTAAAAATACATTTCAGAGATTTTGGCCCAGGGTACCTACCAAGACACCCTTCACAGACAACAGATGCACATCATTATCCATGAAGGGTCACGTGGAAGGACCCCTTCGTGGGTTTTGAGACTTCCAAGGAGAGCTATTGCACCATGGAACCCTTCATGACTCATGGTGTACACCACGACTGATGAAGGGTCTCGGGGAGTGCACCCTCCACAAGGCTGCCCATTTTTCCTCCAAGGCACAACACCATGAACCCCACCATGGGTCGTGGTGCACATCATGATTTGTGGTGGTGCCCGTGAAGATGTGTCGTCCAGTTTTCTAGTATGTGTTTGAAAGGGCATTTAGGTCCTTTCCCTAGTTCCTAGACTTCTTTCGGATGATTTTAGACTAAAATATCCTTCTAATGTTATCTCAACCTATTTAAAGTCTTTCAAACACGTAGACTTAAAATCACTCTTTCAAATCATTCTCAAGTCTACTTAAAAATCAACCCTACTAACTGATCAAATAAGACTTGAAGCAACTATCGAGAGGAGTAAAATAATAATTTTTTAAAAAGTTCTCAAAAATAACCTTAAGAGTCATTACACAAACATCTTATGTTCAAGTATTTACAAGTTAAAAATTTAAGTATTCTAACTTCTATCTACTAATTGATTCTTAATTCTAACTTCTAACTTTAAAATACTTCAATTTCAACTTAAAAATATGTAATTCACAATCTAATTTTTAAAAAAAAAAAAAAATCTCAATTCAAACTAAACAAGTTGGTTGCATTTTTACCCACGTACATGCCACATCAGTAAATATTTTTTTTATTTAATTCTTTTTTAATCTTGTTGTTTTCTTTATCTTGTGTTTAAATTAACTTAATATATGTAACTTTAAAAAAAAAACAGTTCTTGTATTTAGACTTTTTTGAATTTTTTTACCTTCATTCATCGTCTTTTCTCTTTATTTTTCTATTGATTTTATTTACTCTTTTAATATTATTTTGTCTCTTTCCTTTGGATTTGATTTTATATTTAATCCCAGATGCCTTATATTTAAAATAATTTAATTTTGAATAGATATCAAATTAGTGAGGACAATTAAATAAAGCATAAAAATTAAAAGGTTAAAATTAAAGTACACTTTTTTCAATAATTATTTAAAAAATATGCATAATATTTAAAAATAATTAAAAATAAAAAGATAAGAAATTAATGAAAAAAAATATGAAGTGAGGAAGAAATTAAAATAAATTTTGTATATAGAAAGAAACAATAATAATTTAATATACATAAATTTTAATATCAATAATTATGTGTAAATACTAATTATAAAGTTAGCAATTAAAAAAGGTCATGAGTACAATTTTTTTACTCACCACTTGTCTTCTAGAGAGTATGCACACTTTCTATGCAATATCAGTTTTTTGGGTGTATGGTATAAGATAAAATAATCCTACGATAAAATGTAGGATTATTTTATTACATATTTGGTTGGAGGTATTAGGTAATTCTTGGATTATTTATCTCACTATTTTTGCCCTAGTGATGAGATAAGTTATTGTCATGAACTGTTGTCACATGTACAAACCTCTAAATAATAATACAAGTCTCAATGTCTAGTCCTTAAATAGAACATAACATAATAAAGAATCCTCGAGGTCGTACTAAAAGAAGC
>DF358492.1:7351-21001 GCA_000787875.1 Solanum virginianum
CTACTGTAGCAACCCGTAGGTGGTCTTGAAGATGTTTGTTGTTTTTTTTTTCTAAGTGTTAGGAGTGAGAGAGTATGATCTTGTTGGATGAAGATAAGAGGATATACATGTATAAATTTACATCTCATTGACTCCACCTCTCACAAATGGCCCAATGGAAACATGACACAAATGGGGTGGGACAACTCCTTTTCATTTCTTAAAGACTTTAAATCTTAAAAGACACAATTTGGTCCCCAAACTTATCCCACGTGAGCCAATTAAGGACTCACAAATCACAACGGCCCAAGTTATATATATAAAAAATTCTACTCGAGTTCTCAAAATTTTTGAAAACATCACTTAAGTCTCGGATTTTTTCAAGAATGACACACTAGTCCCAAATTTCATAATGGTTCCAAAACGCCCCAATACGGATTCTAACAAGATTATAAAAAAATCAAATAAGTGTGTAAAAATAGTAGAAAATGTATAAATAAAAAATCTGGAAATTTATACATGTATAACATGTAGCATGAATTGTATACTCTGATCTTTATGACTTAATTATATATTTTAATATTTATACAACTCAATTGTGTGAATACGGATTAGTATTTATAGCATTCCTCTTTTTTTTTTTTAATTTTTTGTTTGTGTTTAAGAACAATTATAAAAGGGGTGCCTATGAACCCAATTTACATTTTTTGGGGAAAAATATATACAACCATTGATGCTAACAAAAAGCTATATTCGCAAGCTAAAATCTATGTAATAAACTGATTCACAATGCTTAATCTAATAAAAAATACCTCATTGTCGTCACTGTCGTTCATGTATGAAATTGAAGAGTCAGACCCTTCGTCTTTATTCGATATAGAACTAGTCGAATCATTAACAACAACTTTCCTCTTCTGTTGTTTACTGTTTAATTTAGACATTGGTTGATTAATGACGACATTTGATGCTCCCTCTTCACTAGCCCTAGCCTTTGTAATGGACCCTGCAATGATCTCGATTTATTAAGTAAACCGAAGTGAAAACGATGATGATTCTTTCATTTTTAACTTGCAAACTGTATACCTCTCGTTATTCTTTTGAATGATGAATCCTCAACTATAATTTTGTATCAGCGACTGCTACTATATCAAGGGTTTTGTATAATAAAGGGAAAAATTTAAAATTTTTAGTAAATAATCACAACTCGTCAAAAACAAACAATGAAATTTGCCTATCATTCTTGATGGGATTTCGAAAAAAAATTAAATTACTTACCTAATATGTGATGAAGGAATCCTTGAGAGATTTACTGAGAGTGATTAACGGAGAGAAAATGAGAGAACAATTATGAAAAGAAAATCAGACTTTGTGTATACATGGGAGAGAGAAAGTCCATAAGAATGCGAAGGGACTTATACAGAGATATGTGGGGTCCACACAATCTTATAGCAAAAAAATTGTAAACGTTAGTCATATAAAGTAATACTATAAAAATGTAGTTGATATTATTTATTTAATGTTAGATGTTTGCTCAGTTATGTAATTTTCTCTTATTTATAATAGGTTAAATTGTATTGGGCTAAAAATTAGTTCAATTCTAAATCATACTGAACCCAATTCATAAAATTATGGGCGGGTTGAGCAGATTGCTTATATTTGGGCTTATTTTGCCACCTCTACTAGTGTCATCTGCTCTTTGTGTGAGATGTCTTTCGATTCATCAACTAATATTCCAAACTAATCACCATTCAAGTCTTTAATGATAGCTTTAATTGTTACTTTAGCACAAACATCCAATTTTTTTTGAATTGTCGAATAAATCATCATCTTATTTTTTGGAGCATGTTATAATATTACCTTTTTCACATCCGGGCAATTAGCTCCATGAATTTCCAAAAGTTCAAGAAAAAGACCTTTGTAATCGAAATCTTTACTCTCATCATGACAATGAAATGGTAATCTATTTCTTAGGAAAAACCTTACCACATCAATTGAGGCATTTAAGCGAATTCGATAATCACTTTTTATTTTCTCACTTTGCTTGTGAAGAGAAGATTGAATCTATTGACATTGATTCGCAAAATCAAGCATTTTATTCAAGCATTTGTTATGAATACTATTTACCTCACCAACATGCAATCGGATTCTTTTCGGCCATGGTTCCAACTTCTAAAACTATCTTTTGTAAATGATTTTTTCGCATTTTCACGTCTTTCAAATTTAACCTTGAACAAATAACAACACAAGTAAAATATAACATCATCTTTTATGCTATTCTAACTAAGCAGAATTTGGAGGTTTAAACCATTGATGATTAAACTGACGATCTTTGGTCCCAAATGTTGTTTTAGGATATACACGAAGTTTTGGTTGATAAGGCCTCATCAAAATATAATGTCTCCTCACAACATCTCGAATATTAAAATCATATTCGAAAATGGACTTTCTTTCTTTGGGATCCCGTTTAAGAGATCCAACCCCCAAAATACAATCAACATTTGAAGAAGGTGAAACTGTCTCTCTTTGCACTTCTGATGAAACTATCTCTCTTTGCACTTTCAGAGCTATATGTGAACTAATAGATGAACCGCTACTAGAACGTGATTGCTTAATCAAGAAGTTATCCATTTTGATATTCAAGAATAAATATTCCTATAAAGTTAAATTACTATCCAAGTTAGTCACAAATTCAATTTACAAATTTAAGATCAAATAATAGAATCACACATCTTTCACAATCAAAAATAGCAAAATCACACCTTTGTAAGATTGCAAACTGAAATAAAATAGAGATATATTTTTTACAAATTCAAATAAAATAAAGAAATCACACCTCTTCCACATTCAAAAAATAAGAGAATCCACCACTTTCACATTATAAAATAAGAAATCATGCACGTGCAACTTCATATAAAATACATGAATCACACCTCTTTCGCATTTGAGAATAAGAAATCATAAATTCATAATCAAAAAAGTGGATTTGCACCACTTTCAAGAACCACAAATTTATAATAAAGAAGAGGAATCATACCCTTTTCACTTTTAAAATTAATAATAAAATTAAAAAAACACATCCTTTAAATTTGAAATTAAAAAATAAAATTTTACTAAATTCATTCTCAAAATGTGTAAGTTTGAGGTAACCAATTTATTAGCTCTTGATGAGTTCCTATTAATTATTATAAGTTTTAAGTAATGACAACTACATATTAGCTTCATGTCAAATCTAGTGAGGTAACCAATTTATTAGCTCTTGATGAGTTCCTATTAATTATTATAACTTTTAAATAATGACAAGAAATTAGTTTTAATATAAACTCTAAAATTAAAAATCATATATTTTATAATTTTTTATTTTGTTTGCTTGTTTACTAAAAATATTAATCAACAAAAACAACATATCCATAAGCATATAAATAATAAACTAAAAAAGAATTTTACCTTACTTGGACCTTGACAATGATGGTTTCTTGTGATAAATAACAAAAAATATGAAGAAGGAAGAAAAAATATTGTTGAAAAGTGAGAAGAAAAGGTGTTTGAATTTTAAGAGTAAAAAGTGGAAGGAAAATATGTGGGCTTTTGAATTGACCCCTTTTAGATTTCAATTTTTTTCTTTCTTTTTCTTTCTTTTTTTATAGAAAAATTTGCTTTATGGCTTTATGTGAAAAAAAATTAGCCGAAGTTTTGGTGGGGCTCAAACCCAGACCTTCATATGAGACAACTTGTCATTTTGAGCATGAGTTCCTTTAGATAATATTTAATATATTTTTTATGAATCATATAAGTAATACATCGAATTTAGTCGGATGATCACGATTTTCGTGACCTAAAACAATAGCATAAATTCGCCTCTGATAGTTGTCATATGTTTGAATTGATGGGTTGGTTATGTTGTCACGCACTAATAGTTTTGTTCTTAGACTTGAAATTTTCTTATATACCTGAGAAATACATTTTGAAGAGATGGTCTAAAAATGCTAAGCATAAGAATCGATTTGAGAAGTATACCAAAAGGAAGGAAATAACAAAATCTTCTATGACAATTCGTTTGAATAGGTTGATGAAAGATTCATTTACTGTCATGACCTTAGCCGCAAATGATGTGGATTCGGAAGAAATTACTAGAAAGTATTTGTATCAAGCAAGAGTTAAGATAACTAAACATCAAAATGAATTATATGGTAGAGACAAAAATAAGCACAAATTTGATTCATCTGTTGATCATTTTATTGGGTGTAAAGATCAAATTCTGGATCAAATTAAAAGAAAAAGGAAAGGAAAATAAATATGCTAGATTGAAGCCTAAAGATGAGCAGTAACAGAAAAAAAAATCACAGATGGCCTTTAAAAGCAGAGCAGGACTAACACATGAAAATCAATCTTTGCATAATACAGTAAATTTTGGCACACAATCTGCCTCAGTGCAACAAGTGTAATATCAATCTATGGGATTAAATTTTGAGGTTTGTGTTTTACTTAATCAAATTTCACATTTTTCCATTATTGTTATATTTTTGTACTAATTCTGATATGCAGTTACATGGAAATTCACCTAATACGTTCACCCAATTTTGACTAAAGATTTGAATTTACCATCTAAAGTTTGCATGCAGAATCAAGGCTCAAACAAATAGATCATTGAAAGAAATTCAATTTGATCTTTAAGGTGGATCTTACTTCGTTGATCTTTGAACAGGAAAACATGATAACATTATTTTTTTAGTATTTTAATTTTAGAAGTGATATGTAAAAAAGATTCATAGAAATCTAAATGATGTCAAATATATATATATATATAGTGGATAATGTGAAAAGAAACCTCAAAAAAATAAATATCTTCACTTGATTTTTTTAAACTTTTTTGCTGCAGCACATATCAATCTTTTCCTTTAACATTACCAAAAATGTAAATCGAATCTTCAAAATAATTTCATCTTCATTTACATAGCTAAAATATAGCTTGATTTTGACAGAACTTCTGATTTAGAAAAAAAAAGAGAGAAAAACATTGAGAATTTTATGTTCTTTTCTAAGAAAAAATTTCTTTTTCATTGAAGATGAACAATTCCAAATGTCTGTGTTCATTGATATTATAAATGATAAATATGTGGACCATTTGCAATGACCAATAGTCCCATTTATTTTTGTCTTTTATTTATTTAATGGAGTAACACCATTTGCAATGACCAAAGTCTCATTACTGTTGCCTTTTTATTTATTTATTTAATAGAGTAGCACCATTTGCAATGACCAATAGTCTCTTCTTATATATATTAATTTCACAACTCTCTCTTCATTATGTGTATGAATGATAAATATATGGACCCCATAATTCATTTTATTTGTGTCTTTTTATTTAATGGAATAAGAGAAAAAACACTGTTTGAGGGACCACTAGTTACTTTATATATATATTTAAGATAATTACGTATTTACAAAATACACCATCAGATCACTAAGGCCGACTTTCGTCCCTGCTTGACGGGTGGGTCTCGATTAAATTTTGATGAACTTCTTTTCACTTTCAGTAATTTATGGAATGATCGATAGATTTCTCGAAATAAATGAAAAAGGAAACGAAAGATGACAATGCTACGCCTTGAACCACTCGGCCATTTCTGGGGTATTATCTCAATTCCAATAAAATACAATCGAGTACTTCGGAATGACATATATATCACATATCCAAGAATTTTTTTTTTGAATTATATATATATTCTTTTTTTTTAATTCCTTTGCAGCTTTAAGTTAAAAGGGGACCCATAATCCAAATGTCAAAAAATAAATGCAACCTCACACAACTTTGGTTGGTTATGCCTTAACCATAATAAATTTTTTATGGTGTGATTAAATCTTTAAATTAAAAAAGAAAGGTTAAAATTGTTACCAATTAGAGATTAAGTAGGGCTAAGTTAATTAGGAGGTAAAGTACACATTTAAAAAACTTTAAAAAGTGTACATCTTCCAAAACACTTCTCTCCCTTTTAAATTTCAAATTTTGAAAATCCCCCTTTATTATCTTTTCATTATTTCTTTTTCTCTCTAATTTTTTCTCTCATTTTATCTTCTTCTTCTTCTTTTCTTCTTGTTACTTTCTCCCTCTTTTCCACCATTTTCTTATTTTTTATTTTAATCGTCTATGATTTAGCATTCATTATTTTTAAGAAACTATCTACGGGCCATATAAAATTCTACGGCTTGTGGAGAGTTTCGTCTGATGACTTTTCAGCAACTTCTCACTTTTTGATCCTCAGGGTGCGACAACAATCTATGACTCGTATAATTTTTTAGGCACGTCTGCATGTTCGTAGACTCAACTTAAGAAAATCTCCCCTTCACTGGATTTTGCTATGAAACATACTCTACGGACCCTGAAAACTTCCACGACCCATAAATAGTGTTGTAAAACAATAATTTCTTCAAGTTCTGCACACTTAGCCCAAAAATCACGTCAATCCTGTAATCCTGCAAAACAAACATAAAAACACATTAAATCTACTAATATCACTTTGAGAACACACAAAATTTTAAGTTTTAAGCATCAAAAAAGTGACGCATTTTGACAGCATATCAACACCCTCAACTTAAAATTATTGCTTGTCCTCAAGCGACAGACTCAATCTACATAAGTAATACAGTAACACACTAACCTCAGTTTACTGGCACACATCATCTCAAACTCAAGCATAGATACCCACACCACTCATAAAAGCATATCATATAGCTATTAAGCAAACCAATGCAGATCAACACATGTGATAGTGTAACTATGACAAACAAGACAATCATCGATAAGCAACAATCATTGACCAAGTCTAATATCAATAATGCAATGCAAGTGCCCTCACAGAAAGAAATCTCATATCCTATTCATGACGATATTTTTAGATTCAATGCTTAGAACTAAGCAAGATATACTCACTCTCACAAAATACGACCAAATACCATGCTCAACACCATATGCTTGCCTCTATATTCATGACTATGACCTTCAACTACTTGGACTAGGTTCACTTTAGGACTTTATTGGCTTATAACGTAGGCTCAGGGGGCTTTGGTATGATACTTTGGGAACATAGTGACTAAACGCCCTCCATGACATTGCATTTTTCTATACTTTTACCCTACCAACATTGTCATTTTCCATTTCATTCTCCCTTTCCCCTATTTCAAGATTTTCTGGGTGCCTTACTCTTATTGTTTAGCTTTTTGCCTTTTGATTTCACATTATTTTTCATTTTAGCTCATTGATTAAGCATCTACTAATTTTTCTTGCACCAGAACATAATTTTATCCCTTTTTCCATGTATCACTAGCTTCCACCTCATTTTGTGTGTTTACTATTACACTAACCACTCTCGACTTAAGGTTTTGGCCCGAGTCGAGGTACACAATATCTAACCTGGGAACTAGCGCCACTTTTGGTAGCCACCCTCAACTTAAGATTTTTGCCTCAGTCAAGGTACAAAATGTTCAAGAAAGGACCAAGGTCAATTTCAGGATTTTACATTTAACAAGGCTAGGCAACTTAAGTTTCTACAAAGAAAAGGGTATATACAAGGCTTAAACATTGGGATCGAGGGATACATTACACATTTGGTTGGTTATTTAGGCTAAGTGGACTAATTTTAAAAATTGGCTAAGATCCTTATCTAACCAACTAACCTACATTCTAAGTTAGAGTAATAGGGAAAGTTCTGAATTGAAACACAATATATGAATTTAGCAAAGCAAGCTCACACACACATGACACTGATTATACTATTAATAAAGACTCTCAGATCATGCTTTTCATCATAATTTATCCTCACTTATCAGAACAAGCACTGTTAGCCATCAAGTATGCATGGTTGCTATTAAGACTAACTAACAAAAATTTTGGTAGGTATCATTTTTTACACAAAAATAAACTTATTCCATAAACATTAGTACTACATGCTACAAATACTACCTATATATCCTAAACATGCCGTTTCAAGGAAAGTAAATACCCTTGGGGAAAAAAACATAGGCAAGGAAACCCCTAGGATTCAAAATTTGGGATAATTGTAGGCCAAGGTTACTTAGACTTTATTGAAGCCTATAACTACCCACACCCCATCGAAAAAGATTTGCATTATCCTCAATGTACAAAAGAGAATAGTAAAGTATAGGGTAAAAAAGAAACATACCTGGATGCCTAAGCGTTGGTGTTTGGTGAAGTCTAGCCATCCTCAACCTACTTGGTGGCCTCCTCAGTAGCAGGTTCATGTTTGGAAGGTCCAACACCCCTCACTCTCTCTAGCTCATGAGCTTGTCTCATCTCCTCATCCCGCATCAAGCTCGTGGCAAGCTCTAACTTCTGCTCCTCTATCATCCCCGCCTGCAATCTCACTATATTTGGATCATTAACGCAGTGCCTCTTCTTAAGGAAAGTGAGTGGTACATCCTTGGGAGAAAATAAATCAACCACCAGCTCTGAGGGATCGGCTGGTGAGAACACAGCTGATGCTGCCAATACTGCAGTCATATCAGCCCAGAGTTGTTGGATCTCCTTTTGAAGGGTCATCATATCTATAGGTTGTCTTGTATTGAGGCTCTGCTGTACTTGCTGCTCAAATACATCAATGCGGCTGTCCATAGGTGTGAGTGTCTCTTGGATAATGGCTACTGTAAATGCTTGCATGCGAGCCTCAACCTTTGAAATCGCTTGGCGAACCTAGGGCTAGATCTATTATAATAACCGAGTCAGTTATAACTAAATGCAGGCCAGCCTCTGCGCCATGGCCTGAATAAAAGCTGCTGACACGTAGACTATGCCAATGGGTGCTGTCGGTGTGGGCACAACCTCTAAGGCAGAAACAGTAGTTATGAGCCCCCTCTTCTCATCAGCCTTAGTTTGTTGGGGCATCTCAAGAGTGGATGCAACAACAGTGGTGGTGGATAAAGGCTCAGGTGGTGGCACTATAGCAAATATCTTTGACATCTGAGCTAGAGGGCACGGTGCTCGCTAGAGGGCCACCAGATTATCATTAGCCTTGATTAGGCTGGCATCTAGAGTCCGGTGGGATGGAGGTGGACCCCTTTATGGCTATCTTCGTGTATTTGCTTCGTAATAAGGTAGGCCTAGTCAATCTCATAGGCAACTAAGATACTGGTAACCAATATAGCACAGTCCAATGTCAATATGTTACCAGCAAGTGTAAACCAAATCTGTTATATCACCATAGCCTACCAAAATTTGGCGGTGAAGCTGAGTGAGGCCTTCACAATAGACTCTGCCAAAGTAGCTATCTACTCAAGCTCCGNNAACCCTACTCTACAATCTGGTTGGTGACCCATCTCATCAAATTGGCCCTGCGGGCCAGGTCTCTCATCAGGGCCTTATCCCTGGTCTGCCCCAATCTCCTATCGAACTCTGCTATAGATCTAGGGACTGGGAACTCAAGCTCAACTAGTATCTGCGGATGGTAGTCTCTGAAATATCCACCTATTGACCCCTCATCCGTGTATATGTCAACAGGGGCTGAGTGAGGGGCTTTTTTTTCCTTGGGAAGAGATCCGAGAATGGTGGCCACATATAATGCATAGAACTCTTGAACCATGGCTAGGGAGTACTTCCCCGATGGTCCTCCCAGCCACTGGAGCTCATATCTGATGATAGTGTCTTGCAGGCTTAGGACATTGTCCAATCCTAAAGTAATAATATGAGACTTCTCAAAAATGGAACGAGCTAGTCGGCCTCGCTTGTTCTTCTGTATACCTTTCGCTTGGATAGCTCGTATGTCGTCAACAAACACACCAGCTAGATAGAGCATCCAAAGGTGATGGTGATACCTGCAATGCTGCATAGGACTCTGTCTCCAACTCATCATCGGATCCTGACTCAGACTCCTCTTTGGAAGGAGTCATCTGAATATAACTGCTATCTTTGTCGTCTCCCTCTTTAGATTAGGGAGAGTAGACAATGATAGCCTGGGTCTGAGGTTGCTTGACATGTCTGGTGGCAGCCCGTGTCTGTGGCCGCTTAGCATTCGAGTTAGGCTGGACACTGAGATCCTCTAGTGATCCACTAGCCTCGGAGGTACCCTGATCCTCGAGGGCTCATCTCGTAATCTCCACTGCAGGTGCCTAATCTTATCTCTCCTAGAATTTGGGGCCATAGTACCTAAAAAACACATATTTCACAAACAAGATTAGCCTTACGATTCAAGGAATAAAAAGCAAAAACATTTATGAAATAGTTACAGATGAATTTGCGAAGGTACTTTTACGGGCCGTAGTGAAAACTAAAGGCATTCGCAGAAACAGAGTGCACTAATTTTGGCTACTGAAATTACATCTACTAGACCAGGTACTAGCCGTAGACTAAGTTGCAGAAATGTTCTAGTGTTGAATTTTTACAAGTAGGGATCTACAAGACCATTCTACGAGTCATAGATTGATCTACGAGTCGTAGAAGGTCTCGTCTGATAGAATCTCAAAAATTTTCAACTTTCTGGATTTTCTTACGAGGGGAAACTATGGCTTGTGAAATGTTCCACGAGCCTTAGAAAACCCTCCTAGTGTGAAAGACCTAGACATTTTGATTTTCCAAGTCTATCAAATGGACCCCAAATGACATGTTTAGCATTTAAATCAGCATCGAAGTAACATATTACGCACCCCTATATGATTTTAACAAATACCCAACACCCTACATACAATGATCACATACGAGCCTATCGAATCTCATTTTATATGTTTCCAAAGTAAACCAACCCCGTTTGAATGTTTAAACATGAAAGCATACACATGTAATCACATATCATTTTTCAAGCAATATAGTCTACTCAATTCAAGCGACATGTGACAACATGGTTTTCACAATGCATCATTCAAACACACAAAACATGGACACACATGCTTTTTTGACTTTTAACATTATTCAAGCATCGGCAACCTATCATTCACTATTAAATCCTAAGCACATACAATGGCAACCATGGACTCGAACCCATACTAATCGAATTACCATACATATCAAGTAATAACAACCTAATCACATTAATTTTGATATTTAAAAGGATTTTAGGGCCAAGAAATTATCGTGAGTGAAAAAGATGCAAAAATTGAAGGAGAAGCCAAGGAGGATGAAACCCTAGGTCTGCTGGAGGTGGCCGAAAAAATTTGCCATAAAAAAGGACGATGGCTGGACGGGGTTGAGCGAAAAATGCTAGGGTAGGAGGGTCGGGTATTTTGGGTAATTTTTGTGAAGAGTGGGGGTCAAAATTATTTGACCCACTATTTATACTTTAATCAGGTCGGCCAAAATTATTGGGCCCAAGCTTCTATGAAACCCTGATTATGGCCCGTAGAAGATTTTATGACCTATAAATCCTGGTCTCATAGATTTCCCTAACCTAACTTTTGGGATATGGGTTCCCCAGACCAGTGTATGAGCCATATACTAAAATACGGCTTGTAGAGTTGGTCGTAGAAAGCTCCATCACTTAGTCAAAAGTAAGAAACTTACCTAGGGTCCATGAGCCCCATTAACGACCCGTTGTTTTATCTACAGGCCGTAAAGTTGGCTCGTGAACTAAAGTGCATAAAGTTTTTCTCACTGGAAGTGTTCTATGAGTCAGTGTATGGGTCATAGTTTTATATACAACCCATAGAACAAGTCGTACAAACACTTCTTATTGTCCTTTAAGCCAAAAATGGCTGACTTGGTCTTGTATTTGTATATTCTTCATAGAATACAATGTTGCACTATATGAAACCAGTCCAATGTCTAAATATTACAACCACAATAATAAAAATTAAATTACTTACAAGTCTAAAAGCTAAAAACAAAATAAAACAACCAATATTACATTAATTATCTTGGATTGTCTCCCAAGAGCACCTGATTTATTATCGCTGCACGACTTAGATAACTTGGTTATTCTGACTTCACCAAGTGCCCAAATATTCATCTTCAAGTCGGCTAGCCTCTTCATCGACTGACAGTTATTGAAGATAACTTCGTTGTCATTCAATCGAAACTTAAGTTGGCCTGCCCAAGATGATTGAGACGTCAAAGTCAACTTCGCAATCAAGGATCACAAAATTTGAGGGGAATATGAACTTCTCTACTTTGACAAGGATATTATAGTGTATCCTCATAGGCTTCTTCACCGTATAGTCAGCCATCAACAATCATATGCTTATTGGAGTAGGGGATCCCAATCTTAGCTTTTTGAAGACTGCAAGGGCATCAAATTTATGCTGGCACTAAGACCATATAATGCCCTTGCGAACTCCACATCTCCAATAGTGTCGAGTATAGTGAATATGTCGGGATCTTCTCATTTCTACACCAAGGACGTCATAGCATGGACACTACAATGTTGAAGCTCTTGAGAGAGCTTCGAGCTTACAGTTTGCTTCTTTGTGACCAAGTCCTCCATGAACTTCACATACCCTGGCATCTTCTCCAACGCCTCAATGAGGGTGACATTGATAAAGAGTTGTTTTAGTATGGAGAGGAAGTGCTTGAATTTACCTTCCTAATTCTTCTTTTTAATTCTTTGAGGGAAGGGATGAGGAGCTCTAAGAATGGGTTTCAACTTCTATGGGATCTCTGCAGCATCACTCACCCCATTCTAGCATGATCATCTTTGATCTATATATCTTTAATCTCAACTATCTCATCACAAACATTATCATTATCAATCGGCATTGGAGGATCAATGGTCTGCTTGCCACCATGAGTAGTCACCGCCATACACTGCCCTTATTCTTTAGATTTTGTAGTGTATTGCTGGGTAATGTACCTTTCTGTTGCTGGTTGAGTTGAGTTTATATTTGATCAAATATTTACTCTGGCTATTTAATGGCAATAGAATAAGATTCAATTTTCTAATTAATGCTAGAGATGTCAGACTTCATCCTACTTAAGATCTCATCTTATGTATCAACTTTCTTCAATAGACGATCAGACATCTCCTCAACCCTAGAGCTATCAACACCTGAATCATGATTATGTGGTGGCACAAAAGGACCATTCTTGTAACCATCTCTGCGATCCCAATCAATATCTCTATCTTGGCCTCTATTTTTGTCATAGTAGCCTCTATGATTGTTGTCTCTGAAGGTTCCATCCCTGTTATAGTTCCGACCTTTCTTTCCTTGACCTTGGCGCCAATAGTCCTAATTAGACTCTTGAGAATTGGTTGGAAAACCCTGCATCTGATTAGCAATAAAGTAAGTGTCCTCTTTATAGTAAGGCTTCTTGTATATGAGTGCTCGTGAAGGCTGATAAGCAACTACATTCAGACATTCTTGATTCTACTTCATCATCAACTCGACGTTGGTACTAATCCGAACAAGCTCTTATATTATGTCATTATTTATTTTAGCTTGAGTTGACCTATCTCTTGTTCTCCATGCACGACTTGTCTTGACTACCCTTTCAAGCTTCTCAGCAACCCTTGAAAATAGTTGATCTAAAAACATGCCACCTATGATGGTATCAACAACAACTTGACTATTCTTGTCTAGTGTGAGGTTGAAGATCTCCACCAAGGCATCATCAACTATATTGTTGTCAGGGACACTTCTTAGACGCTTTGTGAACCTCTTCTATGTGGTATTGATCAAGTCACCAGAAATTTGCTTGAAGTTATTGATCTGGTCTTTCAACTTGAGCTTCTTCGATCT
>DF358492.1:21078-35044 GCA_000787875.1 Solanum virginianum
CGGAAAGAACCTCTTCAAAAAGGCCTTCTATAATTCAGCCCAACTGGTGATCGAACTCTATAGGAGCTCAGATAGCTATATTGTTGCATTCCATATTAGAGATAATAGGAAGACATGAAGCCCAATAGCTTTCATAGATAGATTCTGGTTTCCTATTACACTCTTATAGACAAACACAACATTGTGTAGATGGCTATGCAGATCCTTTGATGGTAAGCCCGCGAACAACCTGCGATTTTGCAGTATTTGAAGTAACTCACTCAAAATAATAAACTTTATGTCATCTGGTAGTGGTGGTAATACTATAGCTCCAGTGGCATCTATAGCCATATGATTCAACTGATATTGATTCCATTGATAAGCTTCAGCATTGAGATCCTGTGGATGTAAATCAATATCATCAAGTGGAGGTAAGTTATTATCATTTTCATTCTAGTTCTGGTTCAGAGCTGCATTAACTATGTTATTTGCGTTGTCTTAGGCCATTCTTCTCAACGTTTTTTGGATCTCTGGGTCAAATAGAGTCAAGGGAATACCTCGACTTTGCATCTTGTGCATACACTACATTTGCACGCTGAAACAAAAATGAAAACAACAAAAAATGTAAAATGAGGAAAATAAGGATTAAATTCTTGAACTATTCAAATTAAACAAGTCTAGCCATATTCCTCGGCAGTGGCACCAAAATCTTGATGTTACCCAAGCTACATCTCCTTTTTGAAGGTTAAAGCGATCGTCTCATTTCTACACCAAGGACCAGATAATCGAATTTTTTCTAGTGTGTAGCATGAAAAACGGTAAGTTAAGTTTACCAAACCATTTGATCCAGGTGAGAGGTAAAATTTCACTACGTGATTTGATCCATCTCGGTAGTGTGACATTACTAACCCTTACCTATTGTTCTGGTACATCCTCCCCTTGATCCACTTTGGTTGATTAGATGAAAACACCAATCGAATCCTGTTAATTAATCACTTTTTCTATTCTACCTTGATCCAATCAGTAACACTCAACAAGTTCTAACATTGGCCACCTTTAAAAGCAATCAAACCAAAGAGAACTAATTAATACATATCTGCACACTTTCTAAGAATTACAACTTATCTGATTTTAATTTATTAGTTCTTCATGGTTCCCACAACCCTAGTTGTAGATTTAGCTACTCATTATCATTATAGATGCAAGACTCATGATATTGAATAACATAATTAAGCACTTACAAGAATAGAACTAAGAAAAAGAAATCCAAGATCTTCAATAAAGATCACAAGTATGAATTAAGAACACAAAATATTATTTCACAAGTGTCTCACAATATTTTTCACTCTTTCTTACCGACTCTCTAATGTTCCGTATAAAAATATCTAAAAAACCTATTTATTGTATTTAAAATACAAAGACAAATTAAAATAGGAAAACTAGGTCGGCAGACACTACGAGCAACTTTACAGGCCGTATAGCGTTCTACGGCCCATGGAGGGTTTCGTCTGATGACTTTTTAGCAACTCCCCACTATTTGATCCTCAGGGTATGACACCAATCTATGTCCAGTATAATATTTTACGGCTCCCCTGCATGTTCATAGACTCAACTTAAGAGAATCTCCCCTTCATTGGATTTTGCTATAAAACCTACTCTACGGCCTGTGAAAACTTTCACGACCCGTAAAAGGTGTCATAAAATAGCAATTTCTTCAAGTTCTAGACACTTAGCCTATGCCAACCCTGTAATCTTGCAAAATAAATATAAAAACATATCAAATCTACTAACATTGTTTTGAGAACACACAAAATTACAAGTTTTAAGCATAAAAAATGTTGTATTTTGATAGCACATCACTAGGCCCCTAGGTCGGTTCGCTACAAACTTGGTATCAGAGCATGAGGTTTTAAAATATTCCTCAGGTGTCCATGCATACCTTGTAGCATAGAGTCTCATTTAAGGTTGTGAAGCATGTCACTATCTTGAGTAGAAGCTATGAGATGGTTTAGTAAAGTCTTCCCTTCTTTTTTATTTATGTTGTGCCTTAGAGTTGAATAAGGTTTTTTGCTAACTAATGATGGACTTTTGCTTGTTTCTAGATCATGCCACCATAAAGAGCTCACTATCAACGAGGCACAAAATAACAAGTCCCTCCACTCAACAGGATGATGGAGTGTCTCGTGCGAAGTTTAAAGCCACATTTACCCTATTGGCCCAAGCATTGGCCATCAAGCCAATGATAGTGGTACCTCCTCAAGTGCCTACTCTGATCGCCGGAGTATATTATCATTTTCATTCTAGTTCTGGTTCAGAGCTGCATTAACTATGTTATTTGCGTTGTCTTAGGCCATTCTTCTCAACGTTTTTTGGATCTCTGGGTCATAGGTTAAAGATGGATGAGGACCCTTTTGACTTCATAGAGGAGGCCTACCAAGTGCTAGCGGCGATGATCATTCCATCAAAAGAAAAGGCCTTGTTGGTGGCTTATCATCTCAAATGAGTCGCCAAGATTTGGTATGAGCAATGGGCTAACAAAAAAAGGCCAAAGAGTGGGTCCTATTGGTTGGGAGGAATTCAAATATGCCTTCTTGGATCGGTTCTTCCCCATCGATCATAGAGAGGCAAAGGTCTAAGAATTCATCAACTTGAAGCAAGGGACCATGAGCGTGAGGGAGTATGCCCTCAAATTCACCAAATTGTCAAAGTATACTCTATTTATGGTCATGAATCTGAGAGCTCGCATGAGCAAGTTTAATTTAGGTGTCTCCAAGTGGGTCTCCAAGGAATGCAAGATGGCCATGTTGGTTAAGAAGATAGATATTTCTCGTTTGATGACATATATAGAGCAAATTGAAGAAGAGAAGCTTCGTGAAAGGTCAAGGTAGTCCAAGATGGCTCGAGTTGAAGGTGAGAGTAACTCTCACAAAAGAGGCGGTGATCACAAATTCTAAGGTGGACAAAAGCAAAGTGGGCAAGGATCCACCACACTTCTTCTCTATGGAAGGATAAAAAGGTGGCTCCCTAGCCCCATAGTACTAATTGCCCTAAGTGTGGAAGGCCTCACAAAGGAGAATGTCAAGTTGGGTCAAATGCTTGTTTTACTTGTGGGAAACCCGACCACCATGCTAAGGATTGCAGTAGCAGAGGTAAAAGGCCTCAAGGCCAAAGGGGGAAAGTCTAAGGTGCCTAAAGGATCAACTGATTCTATACATTTTATGGTCACCAAGAGGTCAAAGAAGCTCCAGATGTGGTTACCGATATGTTGAGAGTTTATGATTGTGATGCATATGCACTTTTAGATTCAGAAGAAAATTTGTCTTTTGTAACCCCATTCCTTGCACATAAGTTTCATACATGTCCAAAAGTAATCCATGAGCTCTGTGAGGTGAGTAACCCTATAGGTGAGTCTATCATATCCCAAAGAGTTTATAGAAGTTACCCCATTTATATCTTGCATAAAGTGATTCCATGAGACTTAGTCAAGCTTTCCATGGTAGACTTTGATGTGATTCTGGGGATCAATTTGTTGCATGCCTCTTATGCTTCCATTGATTGTAAAACTTGTAGGGTTAAATTCCAATTCCCTAATGAGCCAGTTCTGTACGGACCCGAATATTTTACGACCTTATTGGAGCTTGGAAATTTGATTCCAAAAATATTTGGACCAAGGTGATGCTCCATGGAAGTCCTCACGGTCCATGTGAGGCTATACGAATCGTTGAAGTCTCCTTGGAGTGACCCTTGGCCTTGTATAAGGTGTTGGAGCTTTAAGTTGGAGTTTTACACTAAGGCATGCCATATGTAGACCCCACGCGGCCGTGTTACACTTCACAGACCATGTGGTAGGCCATGTGGTGTCCTTAGCATTAAAATTCCACAATTTTGGAATCAAGACAAGTGACACTAATCATCTCACGGACTGTAAGACCCCTCATAGTGCGTGAGGTCCCCTATATAGATATTGAAGTGGAAATTTTCTGAGTATTGGATCACCGCCTAAAAACTTTGTTGTAAAGAATTTTCCAAGTGAAGTGGTACGGAGGAGTACATGGGTCGTATGGCTTGGTATTGACTGTGAGACTAACCTTATGGGTGTTGGCATCAAGTTTTTCTAATATGAAATCTTTAAGCTCAAGCTCACTCACTTGCAATCCTTCAATTCAAGGTTATTTATGTTGTTTAAAGCCATCATGGGTCTCCTATATCAAGTCAAATTTAAAGGAATTCCATTGGCTAAACTTTTCACAAGAACTGATGGAAGGATCAACTTTAAATAGTAATATCTCCTAGCACAAAAATAACTAGGTGGTTCACAACCTATCAAATTGAAGCTCTTTGAATTAGCTTTCCAACGCATCTAATTTCACCTTATTATGAGTTCATATTAAGAAGTTATGTCTATTTTTGTAAAGCCCATCTGTGTAATATTTTTTGAGAATTCGCTAAGTGAGGCATTATGGGAGGGTTTCACGGTCTGTGAAACCTTGTATGGAACATAAGACCTCCTTGTGGGACCCCTGGTAAGACATGTTATTTTGCTTCATTAATGGATTTTTTTTGTGTAATTATGACTTCTCCTAAGGGTCTTTTATGACTTACTATGCTATCGTAAGGCCTCCAAATGACCTAAACTCTATTCCTCTCATTTGAATTCATTCCTCTCATTTAAAATTCTCTCAAGCCTCTCTTAAGAACTCTGTCAAAGGCTCTTGTGGAGACAAAACTAGGGAATCAAGAGGAAACCCATTTATTCATCAAATTTCTTCTTGAATCTTCTTCAATAACTAAGGTATATGGGTTTGATTCTTGGTCCCTTTCAACCAGGAAGACCCAATTTCATGAATTTTAGCTTACTTTAAATATAAGTTTTCAATATTATTGTTTACTAAATTCAATTGATGTATGAGATATATTTATTTATTGATTTTAAAGTGAATTAAGCCCTAATATGATGAAATGCATTGAAGTTACGAAGTTATGAAAGTGCATGTCCCCTTAAAACTTGATTTATGCATGGATAATCTATATTATTATTTAAATGTGAATCTTACTTATATTTTTACTTGAATTTTGGAATATATTGTTGATTTAAGTTGAAATCTATATTACCCATGTTATTTACATCTCATTCATAGCATGTGCATTCATGAGTGTCGGATTTTATGAAAATTATGAAGTGGGTTAATGTGAGACCCCGTGTTTCTCATCTTCCATAATAATATAGGGTGACATATAAGAAATATATGATTTTGGATAGAACCTAAGGATAAGAATGCTATCAATAGGTGGTAATATCAAGGACCTAAAGTTTTAAGATAAAGAAATCCCCTAAATACACATTTGAGATTAAAGAAATGGTCCGAGTGACACCCTGCCCTTTTCGAAATGTTTAAATTACGTTTCACTTTTCAGATAGGACAAAAAGTGTATACTTTGATAATAACAGATTTTTAAAGGGTAATTTAAATAGCTCAAAGGCCATATGTTAAATTTTGGAATCAAGAAATTTGTAAGATAAAGGTGGGCCAAAGTCACCATATGTTTCTTTAAGAAATCCTTCTTAAATTTGGGTCAAATATATCAGGTCATATCTCCCAAATTATAAGAATTTAGAAGGTCCATGACCTATCAAATTGAAGATCTATAAGTCTAATTTACAATGCACAAAACTGCGTATCAAATCGACTTCAGAATAAAAATTTATGACAGATTTACCGTGACTACCCGAGCAAGAAATCGGGTCATGGGCCGGGTCGGGCTAAGCCCAACTTCATGTTGGCAAATTTAATCTTTTAAAGCTAAAAATGAACCACATTAATCCCTAAATAGTTAATAAGCTGTAGAGAGAGCTCCCACAAGTTCCCTAAGTGATTTAGGTAAGTTTTTCGCATTTTTACCAGTAAAATTCATCCCTGTGCCTAGAAATGCATGCCTTACGCTTTGCAATGCTTTTCCCCTCCTATTAGCTGTGTTTGGGAAATAAAAAAGTAGTGTACTTGCTAGTTATTCTTGGTTTGCAGCTGGTGTGTTGAGATAATAATTTTGGAGCTCTTTTGCGGTCATTTTTACAAAGTTCTACGAACATTTCCTCGTATAAATACTATATAGCGAGTTTGGCCATTAATGCTTCATTCTGAACTATTTATAGGTGTATTTAAGCTGCGTATATATAGTGGTTGCAAATCTTAGGAAGTAAGAAACAACTCTTGTGAAGAGACTTTGGGCCATTGGACGTCCATTAAAAAGGTATGTTAAGGCTAAGCTCCATCCCTCCTTTTAGCATGAAATTCAGGAAGTTTCCCAAAACGTCAAATGCAATATCTTACTATTCTATTACTAGAAAGATCTTTTGTGAAAGGCATTAGGATTGTAGTTGAGTTATTTTTATGATGGTATTAGGTTGACATTTCGTTCGTTCACTTAAACTGGACATCATTTTGACGGTTTCCTGACTACCTATCCATATGTTCGAGGTGTTTCTCCTCTTGGTGTAGTTCCTTTAAAATGAATGTAAATTATGAAGTGACTATAGTAGTCAAATTAGTTTTTCTTCCAAACTAAAAACATAATTGAAGCACTTAAAAAGTAATGCGTTGATTTCCAATAATCTCTAGCATAATGCTCCTATTTAAATTACTAAGGCACTTGATTCTGTTTAAATACTTTCTTTTACTAGTTGATATGGGACCAAGTATAAGAATTATGTAAAACATCTTTATGAACATTTTTAGAGGTAAGGCCTCATTCTAAATGTTGAGTTAAGCTATCAAACTTATTCGAAAAACATTTAAGATCCCACGAGTTATGTGTTTATGCTACGACAATGATTATGATGTTATGAGGATAAGTGAACCAATGAGATAAGATTGGCTAAATTTATGTTATGACCTACTATGTGCATTCAATATTCATATCATACATGACACGTTATGTATGAACTTCGAGCTATAATCGGAGGTTTAGGGACTATTTGCCCAAATGGTTATATATATGTATATGCTATAGATGGCCACAGGTTAACAAATATGATGCCGATCAGTTATCGCTATTAAGGTTACTTGAGTTTTTGTTTACAGGTGGTATCTCTATTACCCTTTTTACTACTTACTACTGTTATATATGGTTTACTTTTTACCTTACAAACCAGTACATGTTTATTCGTACTGACATCCTGTTGCCTGGGGAAGCTGCATTTTATTTTGTGCATGAAGGTTCGGGTAGTGACTCTGATCGACCCCTCCACTAGGAGCCCAGTTCGGCTGTGAGTTGGTAAGCTCTATCTCTTCCTGGAGATTTCACAGGATGCTTACTTTTTGTTGTACAGTTGGGTATAGTCGAGGCCCTATCCTGACAGCATTAGTGGTTCTCTTAGAGACTACTGTCGACATGTTATTTTGGATTGGTTCTTTTGTGCCTTTCAATCTCCAGTCATAGGATTGACATATATATACATATATATATATATATATATATATATATACATATATAGTGTGTGTGTGTCTGGACTTCTGTTGTTGCAGCCTTGTGGGCTAGCTAGTACTTTATCATTTTGGTCTACCTATGTTGCTATACATGATTTACTGTCTACCAGGTCATGACCTAAATGGTACAGGCTTAGTTTTTCAAACATTATGCTGCTCGAATTTCTTCTGGTCCCTAGTTTAATCAACTAGCATGTTTAGTAGCTTACTCGCCCAATGATGGTATCGAGTGCCAGTCACTCCTCCCTTTTTTTTGGGGCATGACAAACATGGTATCAGAGTAGGTCATATCCTAGGAGTCCACAATGCCATGTCTAGTAGAGTCTTTCTTATGGGTGTATTGTGCATCACACTTATAATTAGGAGGCTACAAGACATTTAGGGATGGTTACCTTTCTTTCAAATATTAGATCATGCTATAGAGCAAAGTTATAAGAACATATGAAATCTTAATCGTGCTTTGACGTTTGTCTTATTTGTTAGGCTGTCTATATTCTGAAGATGGCACAATGTGAGGTAGAAATGGATCCGAGAGAAGGTACCAGTTATTCTTTGCCAGGTTAGGTAGATACACTCCCCGTTAAGGCACACAGAGAGCCTCCAGTATCTATAGTACCAGATTCACCAACACCTATTGAGGGCTAAGGAGGTCCAATACCCCCAACCCTACTGAGACTGGGGAGCAGGGTATGAGAGAGGTTGTTCAGCTACTGACAAAGATAGTTTCTATTCATGAGAGACAACTAGAGACGAGAGCAGACACCAAAAGGGATCAAATAGAAAGCTCAAAGGTACGAGCGTTTCTTCACTTGGCCCCTCCAGTATTTACAGGGTCCAATCCCACTGAGGATCCATAGGACTTTACAGACCATATTTATAGAGTATTGAGGATGATGCGTGCCTCTGTCATCGAGAAAGTGGAGCTGGCTTCTTTTCGACTACGTGATGTCACTATTTTGTGGTACGAGGTGTGAGAGAGATCCAGAGGGCCTGGTACTCCGCCAACAGAGTGGGAGGACTTCTCTGAGGCATTTTTAACTTATTACTAGCCATAGGAGGTTTAGGAGGCCCGTCTTGACAAGTTTATCAGTTTTAGGCAGGGAGATATGAGTGTAAAGGAGTATAGCCTTAGGTTTAACTCTTTGGCTAGGTATGCACTAGATATTGTATGTACCATGAGTGATAGAGTTCATCGTTATGTGGATGGTTTTGGGGATCATTTGATCAGAGACTGTAGGATAGCCTCTTTACAGGATGGTGTAAATATTTCCTGTATACAAGCTTTTGCTCAGACTATAGAGGACCTTTGTCATCAAATTCAAGATACTCATAGAGATAGGGAGAAGAATAAGAGGGCTCGTATTGTGGGGTCTTATAGGGAGCCAGGGGGTGAATTTAGGCCTTTTTTTCTCTGATATCCACCGTCGTCAGTAGGTAGTTCCCTGCCATAGATACAGAGCTAGCTATTTGATCGTTATATTTAGTCAGGGCCGAGGCAGAGTTCACGCCAGTCCGAGAGCCATCAATAGGAGGGCTCTGCAAAAATGAGACAACCTACTCATCCATGTGCACAATACGGTAAGCGTCATAGTCGGTAGGTGTAGAAAGGTTTTAGGTGCATGTTACCATTGTGGGCAGACAAGACATTATATTAGCTAGTACCCGAGCTTAGGTAGAGGTACAATAGCTAAGCCTTCAAGATCCACAACAACCTCTTCATCCTCTGTACGTGCTCCCTGACCAAATCCATAACCTACTGTCAAAAACAGGTCATGAGTGGCAGTCACACTTAGAGAATTTGGCATATAATTTCTTTTCCCTTAGCAACCCTAGAACAATTCTCAGATGCTCTTCATACTCTTTTTTGCTCTTTGAGTAGATCAATATATCATCAATTAAGACAATAACAAAGAGATCTAGGTATGGCTTAAAGATTTCATTCATCAAACTCATGAAAGCAGCAGGAGCATTTGTAAGTCCAAAGGACATAACAAAAAATTTGTAGTGCCCATACCTTGTTCGAAAATCAGTCTTTAGCATGCCGACCCTCGTATTTTTAACTAGTGATAACCAGACCTCAAATCAATCTTTGAGAAGACACAAACACCCTGCAACTGATTGCTAGAAAGAGATGATTCTTAGCGTGCAACATCTAGACAACCCCTACTCACTAACTTCTTAGCGTTCGAACTAGAGAAGGAAAATAATCACCTTCCCGCACCAGCTGATCCATCTCAGGCTTGGCCAATGTCACAATCTTAGCATTGCAATCTAAGATAGGACTAATAGGATCCACATGATCTAGAGAAATAGCTCACCCTAGAACCTGATGTGCTGAAGACTAGCTAGAGCTGAGGGCGAGTCAAAGTCGATGGAAAAATTGCTGCACTCCACAAAACAAAAACAGGAAAAATATAAGTAGGAGTCAATACGAACAATATGTAACCAACAGGAGCGGAAACACGAATAGGCGTATCAAGTAGGTCATAATGCAAATTAAGTCCATCAATAAAAGTAGAAGATACATATGAAAAAGTGGATCCAGGATCAAATAATACGAAGGCAGTACGATCGCAGACCAGAAGGGTACCTGTGATAACAATATCTGATGCCTCTACCTCTGGCTCTATCACCTGTATGACCATATCCTCTGCCAGAAAAGCATAACAACGGGCTCTATCACCTGTATGACCATATCCTCTACCAGGCTGCATACCAGTCATTCCAACCTGCCCGCCACCCCGGCCCGATGGGTGTCCTCCATGACTTTGGCCACCAAGTCCTCCAGATTGACGATGTCTATTATAACCTAGCTGTTGGGCCTCTACAACCTTGATCATACCAAGTCTGGCTTGGCTTCGGACAATACCTTCTAACATACCCAACCTCACCACATCAATGACAAAATTAGGTGCTGATTCCTGATGGAACCCCATCTGAAACCTGCAATGAAGACTGAATCAGACAGGCAGAATAACCACCTAAACTCTATCCTTTGGAGTAAGACCCGCTAAACTCTCATCCTTTACGAAACTTCTTAAATATTGTTGTCTTGGTATTAGCATCTAAACTCTGTCCTCTGGAGTAAGAACTGCTAAACTCTCCTCCCTTATGGAACTTCTTAAATATTGCCGTCTTGGTGAAGTCATCTGGCTTCACCCCCTCTACCTATATAACAAAATCAACCACTTGCTGAAAGGACTTTGCTGAATCAACCATCTGCAAGACTAAAATATGTAAATCTAACCTCAATCCCTTCACAAAGCGATGAATCCTCTCCTTTGGACTGAAACAAAGCTGGGTAGCATATCTAGACAGAGCACGAAATTTGGCCTCATAAGCTACAACAGATATCTTTCTCTACTCTATATTAAGAAACTCATCTCTTCTCTTGTCCCTCAAGGTCCGAGGAATATACTTTTCCATAAAGAAGTTAGAAAAGGCTATCCAAGTCATAGGTGGTGCTTCTGCTAGCTAATACTCAACATGCAACCTTCACCATATTTTAGCATCTCCCTAAAGTTGGTAGGTCACAAACTTAATGCCAAATCGCTCTACTATATCCATCTTATGAAGCAACTCATGGCAATCAACAAGGAAATCATAAGCATCCTCAGATTTAGAGCCTCTGAAGATAGGAGGTTTCAACTTTAAGAACTTGACAAAAAGATCATGCTCGTCACTAGTCATTATAGGCCCTATAGTCAATCGAGGAAACATGTGTGTCTCTAAGGATGCATCTATACGAGGGGCCGCAACAGCTGCATGTGGTAATCCCTAAACCTGAGGTGCTGGGGATGCTTGGCCCTGATTGGATAACCCACTGAGATAGGTGAGAACCTGGTGGATCATCTCTGGGGTAGGCTGGGGTGGTGCTTCCTTATCATGAGACTGCTTATCCACCACCTCAATATCCTCTCTAACTACCTCATCAGCTGGTAGAGGGGTCGCTGCTCTTTCCTTGGTTGGACCAGCAGCTTGGCCCCTGCCTCTGGTGGGCTTTCTCAAAGGCCTCTACCATGACCTCTCATCACTTTTCCTCTTTGGCCTACGGCCCCAACGACTGGCTCAGGCACTGTTGTTGCTCTAGTTCTAACCATCCTGCGAAATGGAAAGAAGAAAACAAGATACCAATTTGTATCACCTAGATACCAATTAGATTCAAGTAAAGCACGAAATACATAAAGAAGGGAGTCTTTCTAAGGTCCTGTAGCCTCTCGAAGAAAAGTAAAGGCGTCCCTGTGTCATTCCGCAAGACTCTACTTGACCTGTCTTTGTGTGATGAGATCATTGAACCTAAAGCTCTGATACCAAGTTTGTCATGACCCAAATGGGCCATGAGAGACGCCCACACTTACCCTCCTAGGTGGGCAAACCAACATATAAATCTCAATCTATACTAACAGTTCACTTATAAAATATGATAACATCAAAAGGTTAAACTCATAAAGCAGAAACAACCCAAAATCACTAAGTTTATTACTTAATGTTCCCTAAAATCTGAAAGTCATCATATCAAGAACACTAATCTCAAAAATCAAGTCTAAGAATGTCAACATCAAAATGAATAAACCAGTGGTTTATGTTCAAAGTTAAGGATACTATGACAAGACTAATAGGATCCACATGATCTAGAGAAATAGCTCACCCTAGAACCTGATGTGCTGAAGACTAGCTAGAGCTGAGGGCGAGTCAAAGTCGATGGAAAAATTGCTGCACTCCACAAAACAAAAACAGGAAAAATATAAGTAGGAGTCAATACGAACAATATGTACTAAGTAGGTATCATTGACTGACTCAAAATAGAAATCAATATGCATAAAATAATAGCAGGAAATCAACCATAACACTTAACAGGCAGCAACAACAAGAACAAGTACACAACCAATCAACGATATCAATGATACATATGAGGACTCAGGCCTACACATCACACTTCTTTTGGGAGATAGGTTCTTTGAATTGAGTATATTAAAGTATTTTAACATGTTTTCCTTTATTATTATCGTGTTGGGACGTGACACCCGATACAATATATATATATATCTGTGTGTGTGTGTGTGTCAGACGTGACACCTGATCCTATAATATCGTGTCGAAACCTGTGGAGGAACTGAAATCAAGTTCAAGATTATGGGTTTCATGGTTTTGGGATTGCAGGCCAATCACAACAATATATCAGTCAACCAAACCACAACAATTAAATGTATAGAAAATTTCACATCTTTACTCAATGACTATCAATCGCTATTAAGAGTTTCTTTATGAGATAAAACAAGTCATAACCTACCTCAAACCGAAGAATCAAAGCCAAGCTAGTCCACCACTACTTTTCCTTCCTCAGTGCCTCAAGACCTTTTGAATCTATAAAATATATACATTCTTAAGTAACGAGTCCATAGACATCCACATTAGTATATGCCTAGCCTAGACTAAAAACTCACTCAATTTCACAATTAAGTTCTAAAATTTTAAGTCTAGGATTAAGTTATAATTCCTCCACATATCAAAACTTGATTTATAAAGTGATAATCATAAGAATAAACTAAAACGAAACTACACTAAAATCAGTGATATTGCTAACGACGAACTGCATTAACCAATTTCACATTCTATAACATTATTATATATACGTATGTGTGGATTTTAACACCTACTGCAACTTCCATCATTAAACAAATATATATTAGGAGAACTGGAGAATTCTTCTGTACAGCAACTATTTACATTATATTCCTACCCACTAACACGTACTCCAACGCCTGACATTTCTTTTCAACCCCATATTCCAACACATATTACCACTAATCAACTCATGAATCTTAACAACAACATATACTACTTATATCCCCCTATATCTAATTACAAATAAAGATATGTTTAAACAAGCTAACTGGAAGTGATACCACACCACGAGAAGATTAACTGTAGGAATAACTATTGCAACACTGACATCATATGAATACACCTCTTAATTCCTTGCTTGTAATTGACCAATTACTACGCCCTATTCACTCACTAAAACTTGATCCAATAGACAACAATCACTCTGTCAATTTCATTCCCTTTGCTTTCACAACTTAAGCTATATGCTAATAACAATAACAAGTTTTCATCTACGTGCTTTGCACATATGTACCACATCAATTTAAATATTATATATAAATAGTACTTATTATTAAATAAATATAATATTCATATAAAAAATTAAATAAATACTATAAGTTTGATGCAATAATTTAGGGCAAAGATGAGAAAATCAATTCAATTGCTTATAATATAGACATGTTAATAATTTTTTAATACATAAAGTAATAATTAGAGTTGAATAATTAGAAGTTAAATAATTAACTAATTAAAATTTAATGTAGAAAAGATTCCTAAATATAAAAGGAGTAGTTTAATATTTCCAATATAATTTACTGAATTTTTTCTTTTTAATTTTGTTATATTATATACTTTTATTAAGAAAATATTTGATAGTGAAAATTTTAGGTAATTAT
>DF358492.1:35208-73317 GCA_000787875.1 Solanum virginianum
ATAAAAAATGAAAGGATTAATACATATGTAACTTATATCATTGATTACAACTATAAATAATCACGTAAATATATCATCAAGTTTATAATTACGTAAATCAACTTCATTTTATTTGACAATATTAGTAGACAAAATAATTAAATGTACTTTTGATTATACACACACACACACATATCCTTTCTTTTATTCAGAGATGGTGCTTGCATTGGAGCTCTAGCTAAATTTGAATTGCACATTTTAGAACTCATTTAGGGATAAAGCTCCCAACAAAATTTTCTCCATACTCAATGCTTGGACGCCCAAGGGTAAGTTTATTTCATACCTATATATATAGATAGATAGATAGATATTTCCTTTCTTTTATTCGGTGACGGTACTTGCATTGGAGCTCCAGCTAAATTTGAATCGTACATTATATGATTCATTTAGGGATAAAGCTCCCAATGAAATTTTCTCCATACTCAATGCTTGAATCTGACACCTTTGATTAAGAATGAAGCAGTCTCATTACTGCATCGCACCACAACCTAGATTGATAATTCTATGTTCTTCTAATATTCAAGGAAAAGAATATCTTAGTTTATCAACAGAACGAATACAGTAGTTTTAATAACTTGGGTCATATATAAAGATATGTATTCCTTCCGGAGGCGAATCTAGGAATTCAAGAACATGAGTGCACCACTACTTTATTTTTAAAAAAGAGGGACAAAATGGTGGTGTTGGCAAGGATTGAACCCCAAATCTCTATGCTGAAAAAGAACCCTTAGACCAATGAACTAACTTGTCATTTTGAGGATGGTTTCCTTTAGCTTAGCTAGTATTTAATATAATCTTTAAGAATTATACAAGTAATATATTGAATTTAGTCGGATGACCATGTGTTCCCGTGACCCAAAAAATAGACATAAATTCACCTCTGATTCCTTCCAAGCATGCATACATACAAATATAAATTGAATCCAATTCAAATGCAGATAAATTATCAACAAACATGCGTATAAATTACAAAATACCATAATATTATGAAAAAGAGAAAAGATATTATTACCTTTAAACCCATCTGTGCATAATCGTGTTGATTTGAAGTGAATATAAATTTATTCCTTATATAAATAATATGTGTTTTAGTGCTATTGTCTAATCATAATTAATATTAAATTGTAGAACTTTACGTTTTAAAAAAGACCTTTTATTATTATTATTTTAAAATTCTTCTTTGATTTTTTGGTCAAATCTGTTCTTTGAAAGCTTTTTTCAATTTCTTTTGACTATTTTTAAGCCTTTTTTGACTTTTTTTTCCTTGCACGTTTCCTTTTTTTTCTTTTTAAACTTTTGTTTATTATTATTTGAATTTGTTTTTACTATTTTCTATAGAAATTTTAGTTGAAAAAGGATTCTTTATATAGAAATTTAACCATAATAAAAAAGATCTTTTGTTATTATTATTTTGAAATTCTTTTTATATTTTTTTGGGATCAAATCTGTTCTTTGAAAGCTTTTCTCTATTTCTTTTGAGTATTTTTAAGCCCTTTTTGACTTTTTTTTTCCTTTGCACGTTTCCTTTTTATTTTTAAACTTTTGTTTATTATTATGTGAATTTTGTTTTACTATTTTCTATAGAAATTTTAGTTGGAAAATGATTCTTTGCGTAGAAATTTAACGATAGTAAGAAAATCTTCTCCATTTAATTTATTATTATATTTAATATAATTAAAATAATACTATAATAATTTAAAAAATGGTGAAAAGATAATTTTATCTAATGAAGAATCTTTTAATGAAGGGCAAAAAGTTCAATCAACATTATTAAGGGCCTTCGCACTTTTAATATAATATAGAGGTCTCCTACAAATATTCATAAACACAGAATTTAAGCATGGCTGAAATACTTTACCTAATGCGATTTGATTACTCTTGTACGACTATCAGAGGTAGTTCTCACGCAACCGTTTTGCTCTTCTTCTTTATTCGAACCTAATTATGTACTAACAGTACCAAATTCTATCAATTTAACTTAATAAATATTGGAAAAATAGTATAAAATTTTAACTAAATTATCACTTTAACCCATTAAGTAACTTAATAATCTAAAATTACCCCTAAGCTAGATAACAGAGTTATCGAATAGTGAAAAAGCCCCTTTTAAAATTTTATAAAATAAATCTTTTAAAGCTCTATTTCTCAAAACGACTTGAGGGTCGTTACACCTACTCAGGGTCATGGTAGGGGGAGAGGTAGAGGAGACAGTTTAGGTTCTACTAGTGGCCAAAATCGCTTTTATGCACTCACAGGTTGATAGGATTCAGAGGTATCTCCAGATGTGATCACAGGTATATTGATGATACATTCTCATGTTGTTTATGCACTAATGGATCCTGGCTCTACATTTTCATATATTACTCCATTCATTGCTGGTAAGCTTGATATGAGACTTGAGTTATTGCCAAGGTCAATTAAGGTATCTACACCAGTTGGTGACTCAATTATAGCTAGTCATGTCTATCGAGGTTGTATAGTATTAATTAATAAACGCCCGACCTCTGCTGATTTAATTGAATTAATTATGATAGATTTTGATGTTGTTATGGGTATGGATTGGTTGGCAGCTTGTTATGCTAATATTGACTTTTGAGCAAAACTAGTCGACTTCTATTTTCCAGGTGAGCTGGTCCTCGAATAGAAAGGTAATGTTGCCTCGCCCAAGGGTAAGTTTATTTCATACCTTAGGGATTGAAAGCTGATTGCTAAAGGTTGTATATACCATCTAATTCATGCTAAGGATATTCATAAGGGTTGGTAACTCTTCAGTTAGTCCCTAATGTGAATGAACTCCTGATGGTATTCCTTAATGAGCTTCCAGGGATTCCTCCCAAAAGGGAAATTGATTTTGCTATAGATTTGCTCCCAGATACGCAGCCTATATCCATCCTTCCCTATAGAATGGCTCCTATAAGGCAATTGAAGGAACAACCGAAGGACTTACTTGACAAAGGCTTTATTAGGCCAATTACATCTCCATGGGGTGCTCCAGTGCTCTTTGTTTGAAAGAAAGATGGCTCCTTACGGATGTGTTTTGATTACAGACGACTAAATAAAGTCACTATCAAGAATAAATATCCTCTTCTGCTGATTGATAACTTATTTGACTAATGCTTTTCAAAGATTGACTTGAGATCTGGGTACCACCAGTTACGAGTCAAGGATGCTATATTCCAAAGACAACATTTAGGATGAGATATGGACATTTTGAGTTCCTTGTCATGTCTTTTGGGCTTACAAATGCCCCAACATCTTTTATGGACTTGATGAATCGAGTCTTTAAACCATTCTTGGATGAATTTGTGATCGTGTTTATTGAGAACATCTTGATATATTCACGGTCAGAACCTGAGCATGCAGACCACTTACGAGCTATATTAAAGACTCTCCAGGACAACAAGTTATATGCTAAATTCTCTAAACGTGAGTTTTGGTTAACTTCTGTAGCTTTTCTTGGCCATGTTATTACACGCGATGATATCAAGGTCGATGGCCAGAAGATTGAAGCAGAAATGGCCTGGCCGAGACCATAGAATCCGACCGAGGTCCATAGCATTTTAGGCATAGCAAGAAATTACAGGAGGTTTATTGAGGGATTCTCCTCTATCTCTGCACCACTAACGAGATTGACACATAAAACAACTAAGTTTCAGTGTATTGATGCGTATGAGTAGAGTTTTCAAGAGCTAACGAAAAGGCTTACCACCACACCTATCTAGGCTCTGGATGGAATCAAAGGTTACGTTGTATATTGTGATGCCTCAAGAATTGGCCTAGGTTGGTGTTCTTATGCAACATGGTAGAGTTTTGCATATGCTTCCAGTCAGTTGTGAAAGCATGAGCAAAACTATCCTACCCATGATCTTGAGCTCGCTGCAGTTGTTTTTGCCCTAAAGATTTGGCGACATTATCTATACAGAGTTCATGTTGATGTTTTTACCGACCACAAGAGTCTCTAATATTTATTTTAATAGAAAGACCTAAACCTACGACAAAAGGAGATGGCTAGAATTTCTAAATGACTATGATGTTGACATTTTATACCATCCTGGTAAAGCTATTGATGCACTTAGCCGAAAGTTGATGGGAAGTCTAAGCCATGTTAAAGCTGATAAGGTTGAAACGACAAAAGACCTATGTCACCTAGCTAGTTTGCAGGTGCTATTGGTAGATACAGAGGATGGAGGTGAAATTGTTCAAAATATAGTAGAATCTTCCATTATTACTGAAGTAAAAAAGTGACAACGTGAGGATTTCGAGCTTAGGACACTGAGGGAGAGCATTCCATAATAGCAATATCCTTCATTTGAGTTAACTAGAGATGGAGTCCTTAGGTCCAGAGCCACCTATGTGTGCCAGATATCGGAGGACTTTATGCCAAAATTCTTTCTAAGGCCCATTATTCTAGATATTCAGCCCAACCTGGAGTGATAAAAATGTTCGGACGATGGTAGGATGATGTCCCAATTGCCAACAAGTTAAAGAAGAACATCAAAGACCTGATGGCTTAGCTTAATATATTGAGCTTCTACTATGGAAATGGGACATGATAAATATGGACTTCATCACTAGTTGCCTCGTACTCCATGCAGGTATGATTCTATTGGGGTAATCATTGATAGGTTGACAAAGCTGCTCATTTCTTGCTAGTAAGAATGATGTATTCAGCGGAGGATTATGCTAAGCTTCACATTCAAGAGATTATTCACCTTCATGGAGTTCCATTATCTATTATCTCTGATCGAGGGGCTCAATTTATGACACATTTTTGGAAGACTTTTTAGAACGGTCGGGGCACTCAAGTAAATCTCAGCACTGCTTTTCATCCACAAACTGATGGGCAGGCAGAGCGTACCATCTAGACCGTTGAGGATATGTTATGTGCCTGTGTGCTGGACTTTAAAGAAAGCTAGGATGATCATCTTCCTGTTATTGTGTTTGCTTATAACAGCAGCTTCCAAGCTAGTATTCAAATGAAGCCTTATGAAGCATTATATGAGCGAAAATGTAGATTGCTGATCGGTTGGTTTGAGGTCGGGGAGGCAAAGTTTCTAGGTGCTAATCTAGTTCAGCAAGTGATCGACAAAGAGAGACTTATTACGGATCGATTACAAATAACCCAGAATCGGCAGAAGCCTTATATAGATGTTCGGCGACAAGACTTAGGATTTGCTGTAGAATATTGGGTCTTCTTGAAAGTATCACCTATGAAGGGAATCATCCAGTTTGGAAAGAAAGGAAAGTTTAGTCCTAGGTATGTTAGAACGTATAAGATTATTTGAAAGATTGGCAAGCTCGCATACGAACTTGATTTGCCTTCAGAATTAGTGGCAGTCCATCCAGTGTTTCATGTATCGATATTGCAGAAGTGCATTGGAGATCCTTCATGTGTTACTCATATTGAAGATATCCAAATTGCTGAAGACTTGTCTTATGATGAGGTACCAGTGGCTATCTTAGATCGACAAGTGAGAAAGTTTAAAGAAGTGGCCACCGTGAAAGTATTATGGCAGAACAACAATATTGAGGGAACAACTTGGGAAGCAGAAGAGGAAATGATGAAGAAATACCCTCAGCTATTTACAATTAAGGTGAGTCGCATTTTAAAAATTGGTAGTTATCTTTCTACAGTTGCTTAAATTTGAAATGAGTTGGGAGTATAATTTATATGAGCTGTCATGAAATAGCTACACAAAGCTTAGTAATTAGAATTTTTTTGAAGTTGATCTATGGATTGGAGGGCTAAAAGTTATATCCTCAAAAATCACATTTTAGGAGATAGTATTGCGACCAAGACACTGTCTTGATATATTCGCGAATGAATGTTCATAGGGGGAGACTGTGACACCCCATAGACATATATGATTTTAGATAGAACCTAAGGATAATAAGACTATCAATAGGTGGTAATATCAAGGACTTAAAGTTTTAAGAAAAGGAATCCCCTAAATACACATTTGGGATTAAAGAAATGGCCCGAGTGACACCTTGTCCTTTTCAAAAATATTAAATTATGATTCACTTTTTAGATGGGACAAAAAGTGTATACTTTGTTAATAATGGATTTTAAAGGGTAATTTTAACAGATCAAAGGTCATATGTTAAATTTTGGAATCAAGAAAGTTGCAAGATAAAAGTGGGCAAAAGTTATCATAAGTTTCTTTAAGAGATCCTTCTTAAATATGGGTCACATGTATCAGGCCATATCTCCCAAAATATAAGGAGTTAGAAGGTCTATGACCTATCAAACCGAAGAACTATGAGTCTAGTTTGCAACACATAAATCACACATCAAACCAACTTCAGAATAAAAAGTTATGACAGATTTACCATGACTGCTTGAGTAGGAAACAGGGTCATGGGCCGGGTCAGGTCAAGCCAACTTTATGTCAGCTAATTTAACCTTTTAAAGCTAAAAATGAACCATTTTCATCCCAAAACAGTTAATAAGCTGAAAAGAGAGCTCTCAAAAGTTCCCTAAGTGATTTAGGTAAGTTTTTCACATTTTTACCATTAAAATTCATCCCCCTGCCTATAATATGTGCCTTACGCTTTGCAATTATTTTCCTCTCCCATTAGCTGTGTTTAGGGCTATTTTTGGGTAGTAAAAAAGTAGTGCTCTTGCTGGTTATTCTTGGTTTGCAACTGCTGTATTTAGATAATAATTTTGTGGCTCTTTTACAGTCATTTTTACAAAGTGTTACGGATGTTTCGTCGTGTAAATACTATATAGCGAATTTGGTCATTAATGATTAATTCTGGACTATTTATGGGTGTGTTTAAGCAACGTATTTATAGTGGTTGTGAAGCTTAGGATGTAAGAAATAACTCTCGTGAAGAGACTTTGGGCCATTAGAAATCTGTTGGAAAGGTATGTTAAGGCTAAGCTCTATCCCTTCTTTTACAACAAAATTCAGGAAGTTTCCCAAAACACCAAATGCAAATCTTACTATTCTGTTACTAGAAAGACCTTCTGTGAAAGGCATTGGGATTACAGGTGACTTATTTTCATGATGGTATTAGGTTAACATTCCGTTCATTCGCTTAAACTGGACATTCAATAACTATATCATTTTGTCGGTTTCCTGACTACCTATCTATATGTTTGAGGTGTTTCTCTTCTTGGTGTAGTTCTATTAAACTAAATATAGATTACGAAGGGAATATAGTAGTCAAAATCAGTTCTTCTTCCAAATTAAAAACATAATTGAAGCAATTAACAAGTAACACGTTGATTTCCAATAATCTCTAGAGTAATGCTCCTATTGAAATTACTAAGGCACTTGATTTGTTTAGATACTTTCTTTTACTAATTGATATGGGACCAAGTATAAGCATTATGTAAAACACCTTTACGAACATTTTTAGAGTTAAGGCGTCATTCTAAATGTTAAGTTAAGCTGTCAAACTTATTTGAAAGACATGTAAGATCCCATAAGTCATGTGTATATGCTACGATAATGATTATGATGTTATTAGGATAAGTGTAGCAATGAGCCAAGATTGGCTAAATTTATGCTATGGCCTACTATGTGCATTTGATATTCATATCATACATGACATATTATGCATAGATTCGAGCTATAATCAGAGGTATGGGGCATATTTTCCCAAATAGTTATATATATGTGTATGGTATAGATGGCCACAGGTTGACAAATATTATACCGATTAACTACCGAAAAGAACCATCGCTGCTAGCATTTGGTTGGGTATGTCATGCATTTGCATTTATATATATGTATTCACGACATGCGATACTCGATTATAACATGAATATTTAATCACTAGGAGGTTGATTGTTGGCTATTAAGGTTACTTGAGTTTTGGTTACAGGTGGTATTTCTATTACCCTTTTTACTACTATTATCTATGGTTTACTTTTTGCCTTAATTACCAGTACATGTTTATTCCTACTAACATCTCATTGCCTGGGACACTGTATTTTATTTCATGCGTGCAGGTTTAGGTAGGGATCTGATCGATTTTTCCACTAGGAGCCCAGTTTAGTTGTGAGTTGGTAAGCTCCATCCCTTCTTGGAGCTTTCACAAGATGCTTACTTTTTGTTGTACAGTTGGGTATAGTTAGGGCCCTGTCCCAATTGTACTAGTGGTTCTCTTAGAGGCTATTGTGGACATGCTATTTTGGATCGGTTCTTTTGTGCTTTCAGTCTTCAGTCATAGGATTTACATGTATATATAGTGTGTGCCTATACCTCTATTGTTGCAGCCTTGTCGGCTAGCTAGTAGTTTATCGTTTTGGTTTACCTATCTTGCTATCATGATTTGCTGTCGACCAGGTCATGACCTAAATGTTCTAGGCTTAGTTTTTCAAACGTTATGCTATTTGATTTTTTCCTGGTCTCTAGTTTAATTAACTAGCATATGTAGTGGCTTACTCGGCCAATGATGGTATCGAGTGTCAGTCGCGCCTCCCTTATTTTTAAGACATGACAGTTAAGCCCAACTATGTTTATGTAAATAATTTTTGACAAGATATTAGTTATGACAAGAATGTGAACACATAAATGCCTACTGTTATGGCTTCTTGAGCATTTTGGGTGCTTGTACCATCTCATATATGTAAATGAGTTATTCATGTGCATGAGTATGATGATTATGAACTATGATTTGGCTTTTAAGCTTAATTATGAATGTATGAGAAATATGTTTGGCTTTTGAACCTAAATGTGCATTGAAATGATTTGAAAGTGCCATTGCCTCTTTTGAAAGCATGTATATTTATAAATATTCATGTAGGATGTTTGACTTAGCATCGGTGGATTGGGGGGCCATCTCCCTTTCCTTGAACTATGAGCCAATCGTAGGGATATGTATATGAAAATCCTATCCAAAATGGGGATGTCCGTAAAGAAAGTCAATACTCTGAACTAGGGATGCCCGTAAGGAGAAGTATGATATGAAATATTGTGAAAATCCTATCCGAAATGGGGATGCCCATAAGGTGAAGTATGGTTTACCTTTGGCAAGTAGAACACCTCTTTACCTGTGAGAGGATTTCATCGGAATTTCAAGTAATAGCTCTACTCTTGTCGGTTGAGGTCATATCCCCACTATATATGAGCATTATTGCATTTCATGCATCATGCATTTCATGGCATGTTGTTACAATATTCTTCTTTGTATATACTTCTTTCTATATTATATGCCTTTGCCATCTAACATTAAATGCAGGTTTGATAAGTCATATGCATTTCGCACCCGCATGCTTAGTACATTCAAATGTACCAACCCATACCATTGCCTACATGATCTAACCATGTAGGGACCGAGACTACCTTCATCCACCGTTTGATGGTTAGATCAAATTTGAGAAAGTATTGTGGTAAGTCCTATCTTCCAAGGACAAGCCACCATCTATCTACCTTATATGGTTTCGATTTTGTTATTTACTTTGAGGTTGAGATTGGGACATGTCTTGGCCCCCATCTTATTCTATGACTAGAGGCATTGTTGGACATCTTATAGACTCTTATTGGATTTATATATTATGTGTTGTATTTGGAGTCTATGGTTATGGTTATCTATTAGATATGGCTATTATGAATTGATCATGAGAATTATGATAAGTATGTTTTGATGAAGATCCTAAGTTCAGTATTGCCCCCATAGAGTGAGTCATACTTATCCGCCCCTTAGTTCTTATGTGCTATGTGCTATATAAGTCCATGTTAATCCCTTATCCCTATGACATCCCCATAGTGTTAGTCATATCCCTTAGAACTATGTGTTTACTATTTGTATATGCTTCTGAATCGATGATATGAATATGGATTCTTTGAGGCTTGTTTGGGGACTCCTAGATTCCCATTCGCCATATCACTCATAGATACTTGATCCGAGTCATGGCAAGTTCTTGAATAGGAGTATAGTAATGCTTCATGTATGGGTTGGTTTATTTCTTTTGTAAAGGCCAACAAAATGATTTCCAAGGGATGCATCTACCATTTAGTGAGGGTTAAGGATGTCTCTTCTAAAGTCCTTTTTCTTGAGTCAGTCCCCATTGTAAGTGAGCTTCATGATATCTTCCCAGATGAGTTACCAGGTTCTCCTGTTGAGAGGGAGATAGAATTTGGTATAGACCTCTTACCCGATACTCAACCCATCTCAATCCCTTCTTGTAAGAAAAGAAGGATGGGTTGCCCCTATTTGCATTGACTACTAGAAACTCAATAAGGTAACCATAAAAAATATATCCCCTTCCGAGGATAGATGAGTTTTTTTGATCCACTACAAGTGGCTACCCATTTCTACAAAATTGATTTGAGATCTCGTTATCACTAATGGAGGGTGAAAGAAAGTGATATCCCTAGGACGATTTTCAGACTAGGTATGGTCATTTTGAGTTTGTGGTGATATCATTTGGCCTCACCAATTCACCAGTGATATTTATAGACCTCATAAATAGGGTTTCAAGCCTAACCTCGACATGTTCATTATTGTGTTATTGATGACATCCTTATTTATTCCTGAGTTGAGTAGGAGCACAAGGTACATTTGAGGGTAGTATTGCAAACCCTAAGGGAATATAAGCTCTATGCAAAGTTTGATAAATGCGAGTTTTGGCTATGAGGCTGCCTTCCTTGGGTATGTTATATCTAGAGAGGGCATCAAAGTTAATCTTAGGAAGACAAAAATAGTGAGAAATTGGCCAAGGCCATTGACTCCTACCGACATAAGAAGTTTCTTAGGTCTAGCCGGTTACTATAGATAATTTGTACAAGATTTCTCCACTATTTTGTCTCCACTCACCAAGCTTACTCAAAAGAAGGCTAAGTTTGTGTGGACGAATGAATATGAGAGGAGTTTCCAGATTTTAAAGGATCGATTAACTTTAGCCCCTATATTAGCATTGGTAGAGGGAAATGATAGGTTCGTCGTCTATTTTGATGCATCAAGGATTGGGTTAGGTTGTGTGTTAATGCAAAATGGTAAAGTGATTGCCTATGCTTCAAAGCTGTTGAAAGTACATGAGAAGAATTACCCGACTCATGACCTTGAGTTTGTGGCGGTGGTGTTTTCCTTAAAGATTTGGCGACATTACTTGTATGGAGTTCATGTGGATGTTTTCACCGACCATAAGAGTCTTTAATATGTTTTCACCCAAAAGGATCTCAACTTGAGGCAGCAGGGGTGGTTAAAGCTACTGAAGGATTATGATATGAGTGTGAAGTACTATCCCTGAAAGGCCAATGTGGTAGCTGACGCCCTTAAAAAAATTTTCGTGGGTAGTGTGTCCCATATTTAAGATGATGGAAAAAGGGAATTAGCCAAAGATGTCCATAAGTTGGCTAGACTTGGAGTGAAACTGCGTGAGTCTGAAAGTGGTGGTGCTATGGTTCTTCATGGGTCTGCATCTTCTTTGGTTGATGGGGTTAAGGCCAAGCAAGATCTTGATCCTGCCTTAGTTGAGTTGAAAACCTTATTAAAATATGAAAAAGTAGAAGTCTTCTCACAAGGGGGAAATGGACTACTCTGATATCAAGAGAGGTTGTGTGTGCCTAATGATAGTGAATTGAAAACGTTGATCATGTAAGAGGCCCATAAATCTTCACATTCCATTCATCCCGGCACTACCAAGATGTATAGAGACTTGAGAGAGATTTATTGGTGGAATAGAATGAAGAAGGACATTGCTCAATTTGTGTCAGAGCATGCCAATTGCCAACAGGTCAAGGTTGAAAACCAAAGGCTAGGTGGCCTAGCACAAGACATCGATATTCCTACTTGGAAGTGGAAAGAGACCAACATGGACTTCGTAGTTGGGTAGCCAAAGACCAAAAAGCATTTTGACTCCATATGGGTGATACTTGATCGCATGATGGAGTCAGCTTATTTCTTATTCGTGAAGACTATATTTAGTGCCAAGGAATATGCCCGCTTGTATATTCTAGTGTTGGTAAGGTTTCATGGGATCCCACTGTCCATTATATTGGATAGTGGAGTCCAACTCACTTCTACCTTTTGGAAATCTTTTTAAAGAGGGCTTGGCACTAGGGTAAAGTTAAGTACAACTTTTCATTCCCAAACTAACGAGCAAGCCAAAAGGACTATTCAAACATTGGAGAATATGTTAAGGACTTGTATGTTGGAGTTTAAGGATAGTTGGAATAAACACTTGCCACTTATCGTGTTCACCTACAATAATAGCTTTCATATAAGTATTGGGCTGGCACCATTTGAAGTGTTGTATGGTAGATGGTGTAGATAACCTATTGGGTGGTTCAAAGTCGGTGAGGTGGCATTAATAGGAATGAACTTGGTGATGAATTCTATGGAGAAAATTAAAAGCATAAGGGAGAAATTGCAGACAGCCCAAAGCCGACAAAAATCTTACTCCGATGTGAGAAGAAGGGAACTTGAGTTCCAAGTTGGTTATTGGATCTACTTGAAAGTGTGCCCAATGAAGGGTGTGCTCCGATTTGGTAAGAAAGGAAAATTGAGTCCTAGATATGTGGGATCCTATAAGGTGGTGAGAAGAGTGGAAAAAGTGGCATAAGTTGGATCTACCCAAGAGTTGCATCTGATTTATCTGTTCTTCCTTGTGTTGATGTTGAGGAAATTCATAGGCGACTCAAGTTCCATAGTTCCTTTGCATAATGTGAACATCAAACAGGAATTGAGTTATAAAGAGGTAATTGTCAAAATTCTAGACTGGTAAGTGAAAAAGCTAAGGAACAAGGAAGTTACATCCATCGTAAGTGCATTGGAGAAACCAACAAGTTGAGAGTGCTACATGGGAAGCGGAAGCGAATATGATGAAGCATTATCCACATCTATTCCACTCAATTCAAGCCTAAGGTATTAAGAATTTCTTCCAAAACACTCAAATTCCATGCATTTTAATTTTTTATAATGTGTGCATTTATTTGTTTATGAATTGTTTTAAGACATGTTTAAAGTATGAAATTTGAAATTTAGAGAAATGATGTTTAACTTGCATTTTTGCATGCATACTAGATCATTAGCTGCTAGTTTACTCCTTAGAGCCTGCCTTTAAGTACATTCCAGGATGAATGTTCCCAAGGGGGAGATATTGCAACGACCCCCAGTTTAGGATCCATGAGTACAGAAAAATTGGCCTGAAAAATGACCTAAAGTTTGGTTTATGGGGGTGACTTACGGCCCGAAGGTGGATGTACGGATCGTAGGTTTCATTCTTAATTATAGAACTTTAGGAAGGGGAAAGGTTTCCAAGTGTAGGGTAACCCACCGACCAAATTATGGCCCATAGAAAGTAATACGACCAATAGGTGGTGTCATGAGTGAGACTATCAGACATGAAGAAAATTTGGAGATTTATGAAGGATGACCTATGTGTTATCAGACGGCCCGTAAACTAGGATACAGTCTGCTGGGTTCTTTGTGGAATAAGGCCAAAGATGAGGTGAAAAATAGCTAAGTGTGGAAGGACTCTACGAGTCCAACCATGGCCTATAAAAGATTATACAACCCATAACATGGCTTCATAGCTTTGGATCCAGTAAAGTTAATTTCCAAGAATTTCAGGTGTGTTTTCCGACGAGAGGGACTTATGACCCATGGATAAACTTATGGCTCATAATCAGGGTTTCGTAGGTTGAATTTGGGAGTTTTAATGAGTGGGTAGTTTTATCATTTTTGTGCTTTCTACTCTTAAACTACACTATTTTGGGGATGGGAAAGGGGCCCTAAATTAGCCTTTAAGCCCTAAGAAGCCCCATTCTCTTCATTCTCTCAACTCTAAAATTTTCTGAGGCAAAAAGGCTCTTTAGAACAAGTTAGGGCAAGGCTAGTGTTCTAAGTTTCTTTCTTAAAGGCTTCAATTTCATTTCTCTCTAGTTTTCCCAAGGTATGTGAGTTGATTTATGGGTATCCTTCCACCCAGAAAGTTCCTTATTAAATATTTTACCTTTTCTTTAAATTTCTCAAGTTAATGTGCATGCTTATGATGATTTCATGATATTTATGTTATTAATATCTATGAAGTGTAGCAACTATTTTGCTATGTATAAATATGCATATTTGACCGATGATGATGGCTCCATGATGGTTTTAGATGTGATAAAGGTTGGGTGTTTTCAATGTTCCTTTGAAAGAGAAATTTCCTTATGACTTATGCGATTTATAATTGTTCCATGATAAAAGCTAAATCCGCTTAGTTTTCAAGTAAAGCTTTCTACGATTTATGATGATGATTAGAGCATCAATGAAGAGCTTCAAAGTTAAGTTTTTAAAGATCAAAGTATGATGATAAATGACCTAAAAGATATTTAAGAAAGGTCCCTAAGTTTCGAGCTACTCTTATTGATTGTTGCTTATGATTCTAAAAATATGTTTTAAAGATTCTGTGGGAAGACTTAGCACCAAGAGGACTAGAGATTGAGACTTATTCGTTTAGTTGAGGCATGATCCCTTGAAACTAAATCTCAATGTCCCTAACTATGTGCCACTATAGGATCCTTTGTAGGCTAGGCTAGTGGATCCACATAGGCCCAAATGTTATGAAAAGATGCAATTGCAAAGTTAATAAGTTTTGGATATCTACCTTTGCAAGTAGATTCCCCTTTTTCTAATGGAAGCAGTGCATTGGCCTTTTCCCAATGGAAGGAGTTCATTGGATTCCATTTAGTAGCTCATATGGTCTTATTGTCACTTATGGTCAATTTCCACAAGCCTTATAATCTTATGTTATGTTTTCATTACATGTGCTTTCTTATGCATTGTCTCATATTGATCTTGAGCTATATTTCTTGTGCATGTTTAAGATTACTTTATGTATCTTTTATCATATATATACTTATATGTTATATTTAATAATGATGACATTACAAATTCGTTCATGCATTGCATCTCACATACATAGTACATTCAAATGTACTAATGCATATTTTGCCTGCATGATTTAACCATGTAGGGATAGGCACTCCTCTATTGGCTCGTGGCTAGTATGCAACGTTTAAGACTAGCTTATTATTTGTAGTAAGCCTATAGTTCGAGACTCCTCTACTTTTTCATTTTATCTTGTATTTTTTCTTTGATTTAAGACAATGTATTTGTAGCCCTTCTGAGGCGTTTATGTTCTATGTTGCACTATTTTAGACTTCTTTCTATTTGATGGAGATCGACCGATACAGTCCCATATACTTATGATATAGTTGATATGCATATGGACAAACAAGATGATTGTAATATTTCCACTACTTTTTTTAATGTTGTTTCATTGCTAAATTGACCTTTAATCCCTTTCTCTTAGATTTTCTGCATATTATTTTCATTAAATACCTAGCGAGCTGAACCCAGGTCAAAAGTAAGCATGTCTGTAGAACCGCGACATCCCAACTAAGTAAACCCAAGAAATGAGCAGTGGCACCAACTGACGAAATCTGAAGGTTAAGTGTCAATTATATCTGCGCTACTAGGAGAACCTAACTGAGAAGGACCAACCATTGTACAACCAATCAACTGACGCAACCAGACAGAGTCATATCACAACTATCATATGGTCGGGGTATGGTGTTGTACGTGGGTATAAGGCTTTAATGTCTATTCTGGTATGCCAATTGGGCCCCATAAGCCCAGAAGGTACACCCATACACAATCAGGGTGTGTATAAGTGTAGGAATATATGAGGCAGTAACAGATGGTACAAAGATCTCAATCAATACAAGATACAGTATCACATGGGGACTCGAACCCCGAAGTATTACTCAGGGTAGCACACCCCCTTCTTGACCTAGCCTCTAGTCAGGGAAGTCAATCAGGGCCAACCATTCTAACAAGAAGCTAGGTCTCTGATCCCAAGAACAACCAATTAAGTCAAGAACTCAGAAGAATCATCTGGAACTCGAACCTTAGAGGCGTTATCTAGGACTCAGAACACACAGGAATGGCCACTAGAGACTCAGGCCATAGAGAGCATCACCCAGGACTTGGACACACACATGCCCATGGGATAGTCAAATCATAGGAATAGCCACCTGAAATCATCATTTGGGACTCAAACCTAGGTATAGTCAACTGCCCAGCTAGTCTCCCATTATCAGTTCCCCTCCGGCAAACCATGCATATTTGTAACAATATAGGGCTTGAACAATGTAGATCTAGGATAACACTTGCTTAAGCCTTGGCTAAGGCCAGTAGAAAGCAGATAAACCATCAGTATGCTAAGTATCTACAACAATGATGAATAATCCAGTTCATAAGTATAATAAGTAACCAGGATAAAATAGCGGGCAACGCAGCTAGTAATGCAACAAAGATATCAACAACAATAAACAATCCTACTAAATCCCAAGTTATAATATACATCTCACAAAAAGGATCACAACCCAGTGGCCAAGTAACCAGAAGCCCAACATATAAAAAGAATCACACTAGTAGAACCTCAGTGCAGAGTCAGGTGTATAACAGGTAATCAACTTCCAGAATATAACACATAACCCTGTATTGGACAACCCAAATAAGTATACAAGTAATCAACTAGGTAACCACATTACTAGAAATAATACAAGATCGTAGTTGGCCTCTAACAGGTCCATCATAGCCTTAGACCACTCTACAGTCAGCTATTCTGACAGTTATAACAACCATAGTGCCCACATGATCATTAGTATCTCATATAATATATATATATATACACACACACACACACACATACTTTACTCAATGATTTCCAACGGCAAACAAGCATCCAACACATATAATTCAACCCAGTCCAGAGGAAATGAAAGCCTAGCCTACCTGGAAGGTGAATCAATGCGCTCCAGATCAGTCTACATGAGTTTTTCCTTTCTTGACTACCTTTAACTGTCTCTCAACTTTCAAAACACCAATCACAATATAAATACAACTATTTTTGCTGTAATATATCAAAAAATAGAGGAAAATATGTTAATTGTGACCAAAATGGAAAAAAATAGGGCCCATGCTCGAAATACCAAACCAATCCTCTTAAAACAACTTCGACATCACTCCAAGTCTATAGCCATAAATTGAGCTCAAAATAATAAGAAACATCCCAAAAATCGAGTGACATTTCTCATTAAAAAAACTTATATACAACAACTTCCCGTCAAATTACTCAAAAATATGGTCAAATCAATAGAATTTGAATATATCACAGCATAAGCCTCAAAAATTTGTATAGTTTAGACCCAATTTTACTTTATTCTGATAAGAGATGGGATATCGCAACATAAGGTTCCTGGCAATTTACGATAATATATTCAAAAAAGATGGTGATTCTTACCTTGAAATACATGCAAGATCTGAAATTCAAGGTTTCCACGATGTTCCTCATAAAATTTTGTACAATTTAGCCTTTTGAATCGCTAAAATCGAATATATACAGGCAAAGATACGACTGTCACAAGTTTGTGTATTCAAACTTCACGAAATGCTGATTTTATATAAGGCCACTACCTTAATAACCTCTGTGAACAAAGTCCAGGCTGCCAAGCCTCCATGAACATGTCCCCCGCCTTACAAACGTGGAGCTCTGACTCATTTGGCTTTCGCAAATGCGCATATCCCTTGCGAACGCAGAGGGTTATTTTTCTGTAGTTGTACCAGCTAAGTTAAATTACTTTTCGGGGTATTATGAGCCCATCCAATGTTTGTTATTCACAAGCCAACTATGTAACCACATCAATTTCAATGTTTTGGATCCCATAGTTCTGTCAAAATTTCCAACAATGCTTGTTATGATAAAAATGCGGGTCCCACTTCTTTTCAGCTAATTTTAACTAAAAGAACTTAGAGTCAAAATGCATCCGAAAGTCCTCGCAATCCAACGAATGGTCATTCCAGAGTAAATTTGATGTTCTAGAGCTGACCATGCCATCAAAACTCTCTTTTGAGCATGTTTACCTAGGTTATCATAAAAACCATATGTTAGCTTATTATTGAACTGATTTTGCAAATTCTCAGTTAAAGTTACACCAGAACCCTCAGATCTTGGGTAATTATGCTCTAGCCTTATTTGGCCGTTTTAAAGCTGATGGAACCATCAAAATTTTACTTTGAGTTTATTTACTGGGACTTTACTAAAAAAATCATTTTACAGTTAGAATCTTCTATTCAACTCGAAAAACTGCGTAATTCTCAAACCATCCACCTAATAATCAAACAACCAACATCACTATGTCACATATGGCCCAACATCACTATACACATGCTCAAACTGATAAAATAATAAAATAATCATAGAACACAGAAATAACCTGGAGGGTCATTAGAAATATACTCTGATGGTATCAGACAGTTAAACTGAAGCACTACCTCTTCCTTCTTGATACCATCAAAGTGTATATATACTCTCATGATATCAAATGCACGAGAATAATTATATGAAAGTAAGAGGGTAGCCACTTGTAAATAGTTTCTCTATTTGAGTTACAAGTGTTATGTTTCCAAAAATAAAGAAGATGATTTTCTATGGAAAAATTATGTAACTAAGCAAACATATGATAAAAATTTACATTATACCACTATAGTTTGAAAAAATTACAATTTATAGTTATAGTTAGGGTTTTGTTGTTATAGATAGAATTTTGTTGCAATTTTCTCTCTCCTCTCTTCCTCTCTATCACCTCTCTCCTCTCTCACTACAATTTCTTGCCAGATATACAATTACATATGTATACCAATTGCATATATGCAATATTTTGACAGATATACATAGTCAATTCAATAGATATACATATACAATTTGTCTCTTTCCAGTCTCTACCTTCTATCTCTTGGCTCTCTCCTCCCTCTCTCTATCTTGCTCGCCTTTCTCCTCTCTCTCCCAATCTCGATTGCCAGATATACAAATACATATGTATATTAGTTACACATATACAATTATTTGACATATATACACATACAATTTGACAAATATACATATATAATTCACCTCACTTCTCCCTTCCAGGTCACATAGCTGAAGTTATGCTGTGTAATTAAGTAAAATATAGCTATTTAGCCATATTAAGTTTCAAGCCTAGGCTATTTATGAAAACTCCCCTTTTTCTATTCTTACGCCCTTATAAAGAAATAATATTTTTCAAAAATACCCCTACGACCCCAAGCAATTCTAGTTTAGTTAAGAGAATGTACTTTGTAGGAATATGAATTTGAAATCACAAATTAAAATTATTAATTTTAATGAAAATATTAAATGTGTAGTTTTAGTTACGAAGTTATATTTTTTAATAAATATATCTAAATTTGTATGAAATTCATCATAAATATTTCAAACATGGTTTAAGTAAGTCTGGTCATATGGAGAGGAGAATTGGTGATTTCATGGAATAATTACAATTTTAATAAATATGAGCTGATAAAGTAGGATATAACGTAGGCTAGACTTATTATTTTTGCAATAAATATGGCTTATTTTTTCATAATTTAAAATTATGGTCAACTTTAAATTTTAAAAATATCAAAATTACAAATTTAAAGTTGAAACTCTACTTTTGAGGTGAATTTGGGAGAGAAAAAGACCAAAATAGTCTTTTTATCTTTGAGTTATCTCAATGTCATCCTTTGGAGTGCTAATAATCTCTCATGTTTACTATATTGGTGCTTTTTTGGTCCTCTCCTGAACTTTGCCTATTTTTAAACATTAATATCCGCAATTTCATGTATGGAATATTTTATTGTCTTTTTATATATTTAGCAAAAAATTTAACATGTGAAAGAGAGTGAAAAGAAGTATACCTTATTCTATTAAGTAAAAATATTATTGCAGTTAAATTATAGCCACCTTGACATAATGATATTGCAAGAAAAGAAATTTTTTTATTGTTGCACATGAAATCGATGTGATGAATTACTTGATTTTTGCAGCAATAATATTTCTAGCAAATAAAATAAAGTGTTCTTTTTTCTCACTTTCTCTTACATAGAGTTATTATTTCTACTAAATATATGAAAAAGATAATCAAATATTTCATACATAAAATTATGGACAGAATCAATATTTAAAAATAGGCAAAAATTTGGGGAGGACAAGAAAAACACCAATATTACTTTGAGCCTTATTCTAAAGATTTCGAGTCTTAATCCAAAGACTTTGAGTCTTAACAAAAAAATATGAGGGACTATTAGTTCTTCATGTGAAAATTCAAAGATGACTTTGAATCTTAATCCAAAAATAAGGGACTATTTTACGCTTTTTTTCAAATTCGAGATTTAAAATTAAAAGTTAAATTTGAAGATTTATTAAAATGGAATACAAAAATACAAATTTAAAATTAAAACTTAAAATCACATGTCTAAATAACACCTTTATAACTCTTTTTTGGGAGCGAGGTAGATCTAATATTACAGTTGTGTTTGCAAGTATGTGATGGGTGCAAGAATTGGACGTGTGGCAATAAATTAAGGACTGATTTTAATATTCACACGCCTACCAATCAAAATTTTTGAAAATAAAATAAAAGTTGGCGTAGAATTCGGGAACATCTTAGAAAAGATAAGCATGGACACCAACGACATTCCAAAATTCAAAGAACCATGACTATCTTGTCAAAGAGTTGTGATCTTCATGTCTGCAATGACTAACATGTATGTAAGGTTGGGAAAGTTTGTTAATTAGATGAAATTTATATTAAGTGCATTATTTCAAAATTGTAATTCATCTAATTATTTGTCGTAAAACAACGTAACTCTCTATTGTTCACTACAAATATTTGATTATACAAGCATTTGATCATCATTTAATCAATGAATATTATTGTTTCAGGAGAACGAACAAGAATCCTCTCCTTAATTATTCAATTCCTCAATTATTATTATATATGTCTCACCTAGCTTCTTAATTATTATTCATTGCTTCAAACCTTAAACTAAAGAATTCACTGCTTTACCGGTGACTGGTTTTTGGATAAGCGAGGTTGTCTTCCTTGGACATGTGGTATCAAGTAATGGTATTAAGGTTGATCCTAAGAAGATGGAAGCGGTGAGAAATTGGCCAAGGCCATTGACTCCTACGGACAGTAGGAGTTTCTTCGGCCTAGCCGGGTATTATAGAAGGTTTGTGGAAGGTTTATCCTCCATTTCGTCCCCACTAACCAAGTTAACTCAAAAGAAGGAAAAGTTTGTGTGGATGGATGAGTGCGAGAAGAGTTTTCAAACCTTGAGGGATCGACTAACTTAGTCTCCAATCTTGACCTTGCCGAAGGGAAATGATGGGTTTGTTGTGTATGGTGATGCTTCAAGGATTGGGTTGAGGTGTGTGTTGATGAAACATGGTAAGGTGATTGCTATGCCTCAAGGCAATTGAAGGTACATGAGAAGAACTACCCGATTCATGATCTTGAGCTTGCGGGCATAGTGTTTGCTTTGAAAAGTTGGCATCATTACTTGTACGGAGTTCATGTAGATGTCTTCACCTATCATAAGAGTCTTCAACATGTGTTCATCCAAAAGGATCTCAACTTAAGGCAACGAAGGTGGTTAGAGCTTCTCAAAGATAACGATATGAGTGTGAACTACCACCCGAGCAAAGCCAATGTAGTAGCCGATGCCCTTAGTAGAGTCTCCATGGGTAGTGTGTCTTACATAGAAGATGATGAAAAAAGGGAGTTGGCCAAGGAAATCCATAAATTGGCTAGGTTGGGAGTAAAGTTGAATGAATCCGAAAGTGGGGGTGTGATGGTCCTACATGGGTCCAAATCTTCTTTGATTGAGGATGTTAAGTCTAAGCAAGACCTTGATCCCCCCTTAGTTGAATCAAAAGTCTTAATGAAAGAATGAAAGATAGAAGTTTTCTCATAAGTAGGAGGTGGTGTACTTCGATATCAAAGGAAATTGTGTGTGCCAAATGATAGTGAGTTGAAGAGGTTGATATTACAAGAAACTCAACACTCTTCTTATTTTATTCATTCCGGTTCTACAAAGATGTATAGAGATTTGAGGGGGATCTAATGAGGGAATGGAATAAAGAGGGATATTGCCAAATTTGTGTCCGAGCGTGTGAATTGCCACAAGTAAAATTTAAATATCAAAGGCCAAATGGCCTAGCCCAAGATATTGATATTCCTACTTGAAAGTGGGAAGAAGTCAATATGGACTTTGTAGTGGGATTGCCTAAGACCAAGAACCACTTTGATTCCATATAGGTGATAGTGGATCAGATGACAAAGTTGGCTCACTTCTTATAGGTTAAAACAACATTTAGTGCCAAAGTCTATGCTCATTCGTATATCTAAGAATTGGTAAAGTTGCATGGGATTCTATTATCTATCATATCTGATTGTGGTGTCCAATTTACCTCCCATTTTTGAAAATCTTTCCAAAGGGGTCTTGGTAATAAGGTAAAATTGAGTACCGCCTTCCATCTCCAAACCGGCTGGCAAACCAAGAGGGCCATTCAAACATTGGAAGACATGTTGAGAGCTTGTATTTTGGAGTTCAAAGGGGAGTTGGGATGAACATTTGCCTCTCATTGAATTTTCCTACAATAATAGTTTCCATACAACCATCGAGATTATACGATTTGAGGTACTGTAAGGTAGACGATGTAGATCACTTGTTGGATGGTCTGAAATTGGTGAGATAGCATTTCTAGGACTGGAGTTAGTCATAGATGCAATGGAGAAAGTGAGGCTTACAAGGGAAAAGTTGCAAATGACTCAATGTTGGCAAAAGTCCTACTCTATGTGAGTAGGAGGGATCTTGAGTTCTAAATTGGTGATTTGGTCTATTTGAAGGTATCTCCTGTGAAAGGTGTGATCCGGTTTGCAGAAAGGAAAATTTAAGCCCTAGGTATGTCGGGCCCTATAAAGTGGTGAGAAGAGTCGGCAAGGTGGCATATGAGTTGGAGTTACCAATAAAAAATGAATTTGATTCATCCGGTCTTTCATGTGTCAATTTTGAGGAAGTTCATAGGTGATACAAACTTCATATTTCCTTTGGAAGATGTAAACATCGAGGAAAATTTGAGTTATGAAGAAGTACCGATTGAAACCTTTGACCGAGTTGAAATCTTAGACCGACAAGTGAAAAGACTAAGAAACAAAGAATCTGCATCTATTAAAGTGCTTTGGAGAAATCATCAAGTTGAGGGTGCCACATAGGACGCGGAAGCAGACATTATAAAGTGTTACCTGTTTCTATTCCACTCTACTCAAGCCTAAGGTATTGAGCTAATCTTGCCTAAACCTCCAATTCCTTAAATTTAAGTTTTTGCATGATGCATACACTCATTTCCATGTTTGTAGACTGTTTAAAGACATATGTTGAATATGGATTTTCAAAATTTCATGAAAAAAAATTTAAATTGCATTTTTTGCATATATGCTGGGTTGTTAGATGATGTTTGGACTCTCTAGAGCCTACTTTTAAGTACATTCCGGGACAAATGTTCTTAACATGGAGATATTATAATGACCCTCAAGCTAGGAGCCTAGAAAGTATAGAAAAGTTAGACTAGAAATGCCCAGGGTCAGTCCACGAAGCCAAGTCCACAAGCCATAAAGAAGGCTTGTGGATGGGCACTTCAGAAGGTTGAAAATTTTCCACAAGTGTAAAATGGTCCAAGAAGGGCACATACAACCCGTAGAAGTATTCACGGCTCATAGAAGGGGTCATAGGTGTGAATTCTAAGCATAAAAGAAATTTGGACTTTTTGGAAGGAGAACCACGATTAACAGAATGGACCGTTAACCTATGGACGACCTATAATCAGCCTTCGTAGATGGGAGTCCAGAAAAGTAAAAAATTTTGCTAAGTATGGAAGGACTCCACGAGGCCATCCACAACACTAGATCTAATAATGGCCCATAAATAGGGGTTTTGTGGTTGATAACCAATTTTTGAATATTAGAAAAGGAGGACAAGACGATGAGAATCACGACTCGTGGTTCCATCCACAGCCTAAATGGGGTCTCGTGGATACTGTTCAACAGTTTTAATGAAGGGAAATTTTATCCTTTCCGCCAATACTAAACCTAAACTACATCATTTTGATGACTCTTTAGGCCTCCTAATCAGACCACAAAGCCCTAGATTCCCATTCTTTTACTTCATTCTTCCACTTTCAAAAATTCCTAAGACATTCTTCCTCTTCAAGAACAAGCTAAGGAGGCTAGCTTTTCAAGGGTCTCTTCTATAACAAGAAGTTTCTTCTTCATAGACTTCACCTAAGGTATGTGAGTTGATTTGTGGGCCTCCTGTCACCCACAAAGTCCTATATTAAAGCTTTTACATTCATGCTTATGATAATTTCATGATGTTTTATGTTACTACATGTCTTCAATGCTATCATATAATATTCTACTAAGTATTTTAATGTGTTTTAAGTTGATAGTAATGACCCCAATGATGTGGGTTTGAATGATGAAGTGTGGGTTGTTTTGTTTATTTTGAATAAGCATGATGTTCCTATATTCATGCATGTCACATATGTTTTATAAATTTTCTAACCTATGACTAAGCCCACTACGTTTCAAGTCAAGTCTTGCATGATACATGATAATGATTAGGGGACAAAAGAAAGATTTTAAAGTGATGATATGTCAAAGATGTAAGCATGATGACAATGCTCCAAATAATGTTTATGAAGGTCCCCAAGATAAAAGGACAATTCTCACTTGGTGGTTCCTTAAGTTCCAAGCTACTCTTGAGATTGCTACTTATGATTGCAAGTGTCATTATTTGACAAAGACTATGTTTTAAAGATATCATGGGATGACTTAGCACCGAAAGAGAAATCGAGGTAAGATTTGGTAAGGGAACCCTAGAAGCAACCTTTGCGCCATTAATTATGTGCCACCATAGGAGCCCTTGTAGGCTAAACTGGTGGATCCACGTAGCCCAATTATGTGTATGATGATACATGCTAAGTGATAGAGTTCCACCCAGTAAGTGGTCTCCCCATGCTAATGTAGGGGGTTATGTTGGATTTTATGTAGTAGCTCACATAGTCTTATATGTCAGTTATGGTTTATCCCCACAATGTCTATGATCTACATTATGGTTCCATCACATGTGTTCTATTGATGCATTATTCTTATGCATATTGAACATTATTCCTTGTGCATGCTTAAGCTCATGTTAATGTTACCTTTCCATCCCATGCATGTAAGTCTTTACTTAGGAGTGATGGAATTACAAGCATTGCATCTCTCAAACTTAGTACATTCCAAAAGTACTAACATATATTTTGCCTACATGATTTAACCATATTGGGACAGGTGCTCCTTGCCTAGTTCATGTCTAGTTCTTCCAACATTCAAAACTAGTTTTATTATGGTGAGCTCTTAGTTCAGGACTCCACCAATTTCCTTTCTTGCTATATATTTTGGATTTGGTGTATATGCTGGTTTTTGGAGGGTTTACTTTCTATGTTGGTAAAGTTTGGAATCTTTTCTATTTTGACAGAAATCGACTGTTTACCGGCTTCCTCTTATCTGTGGTCTAGTTGGTATGTTTATGGACGTTATGTATATTTTAAAATGTTGCCTCCATTCAAATGATATCCCCTGCACCTATCACGACTCGAGCCTAGCTCCTAGGTATGACACAGTGAATAAGGAACCCGAAGGTAGCCCCAAACAAGCCTCTAAGCATAACTAAGCATATCCTTAGTTGTAGAAGCATAAAACAAACATCAAGCAATTAAATATAAAGGATTCGGGGCTTTGGACTCAAGCAATGGGGATAGAAAGGGAACAGGAATTTCTATAATTAGATAACAAACAAAGACTAAGGGAAGGGTAAGTAAGACTCAAACTATGGGAATATAAGGACTTTGGACTTTCATCACATGCCATCAATAATCATCAAACACATAGAAGGGATAAGGACCAAGGAATAAGTTTTCGTAGAAGCATACACATCACTTAACGCACATAGCATAAGTATCCAACAACACCTCTAATCATGAATAGGACAGGGGCCAAGACATATCCCCAGCTCACCCTCAAAATAAGATATAAAGCAATAAGAGTATCAACAACAACAACATACCCAATATAAGTAATAAGAGTATCAATGTCTTAATATAAACAAACTAGATAGAAGATTGATATTTGAACTAGAGTACTCACCACAAGCAAAATCTTCTATGATCTAAATGCTAGCCACGTAAAGGACATCGGTGAGTGTCGACCCCTACATGGTTAGATCATGTATGAAACAAGTATGCATAAGTAATTTGAATATACTAGTACGTGGGCATGCAATGCAACAAAGCATAAGTCATGAACTAATGAACAATATGATCATTTAAGACATTACTTAAGCCATGGAACTTAACATAATACAAGTGGAGAGTAAAGAGTGTGCACTTAATTGATTTCATGATAAAGTATTTACACTTGGACTAATAAGGGACATAGATCATCATGTATAAGCAACATACTAATATCTTTTTGGAACAACAATGCATTTACTTCAAATGAAGGACCATCATACCAATAATGAGACATTAGAAATCATAAGGAAGATCACCACAAATAACTGAAAAGAAAGTCATATACCTTTATGAGTAACACCACTAGTAATAATAAGGGACCATAAACATATGTAAAGAAATCATTTGAACTTGTAAAATAATGAGTTATATGAACTTTAAAACACCCTTGGACATAACATGAAGGAGCCATCTTAAATAATCATAAAAGGACATCTTAGGACCATGAGGAGAATATGAGCATGTGTGAGACAACCCTTTAACCGACATAAACCATGAGAGATAAACCATGGAGTCTCGATGTATCCACTACACCGAAAGAAGGGGGAAGTCACTTTCCAAGGTGACCTCCTAAAATACCTGAGTGGATCCACTAAAGCTAGCTATTAAGCAACCTCTACTAACATGTAGTCTAGAAGTCGACCTCTAGTAGTGATGACCTCTATTTCCTACAATAGCACGTAGTTATGGGACAATAAGATTCTACTAATGGTCTCATGCCTCTTCTAATAAGAAGTATCCACATTCATCCCAAGGTCTATCGGTGCCAAGAGAAACTCTCATGGAATGACCATAAACATGAATCATAACATCATTTAGTATAGAGAGGTATTCTACTAACCCATCCCATAAGCCTTTTGAAATGATGGAGAGGTATTCTACTAACTCATCCCATAAGCCTTTTGAACATTGATTATCATCATAAAGATAGCTCCTAGATCTTGTCTATGCCTCTAGTGTCGGCCTATCATCATCTCATAAGCTTTACTAGGTGAAGGACTCATACCTTAATCATTCATTCATTCTTGACTTCAAATAGACTAGTTTTATTGCGCATATAAACATAAGTATAATCATGACATGCATAAAATTTTATACCATAACAACATGGAGAGGGTTTTTACAATGTCACATAACTTTCATACAAATTCAATGCATTTTAAACCACACTTGGTAGACCTCATCATTCATCATATTCATGACTTGCATACATATAGTTAAACTTTTTCATCATACATGAGGCACTTCATTATAAGAGCTTAGTTCCAAAACTTAGTTGGTTCATGCATAGGGACTCAAATTCATGAAATTCAAGGGTAACATACATAGTTGGGGCAAAATATTATCACTTGGAACCATTTAAAAATAATTGATAATAATCATTGAGGAACCCCAGTTAGGGCATTATGAAAATTATCTCATAACCCATAACTTAAGCAACCCACATGGAGATTCAAAGATCTATAATAGTTTTAAAATAGTGAATCTTCCAAAATCCACCATTTAAAATCATTCCAAAACACCCACCACAATCATTCATACCATCCTTCGAAACATAGATATACAAACATGAAGTTAGCATTATAAAATCACCACTTCCTAACACTTCATGGTATCATAACATTCATGACTTTAAATATCATAAATTAGTTTATAATAGAAAACCCTTGGAAGTAATTTATGCAATTCCTTTAAATAGATGAAGATTCTCAACATAAACATGCTTAATAGGAGTAATGGATAATATCTATAAGAAATCAACCTTCACTTTGAAGGATTTAGTCAAAAGGATTTTAGGGACTCCATCGGTAGAAGAACCCATGGATGAAAGACCCACATACCATAAACCTTGAAATAAATGAAGAAAAAGTGAGGAGGCTTGATGGAATCACTTGAGTTCTCAATCTTCAACGAAAGCTCTTGAGAGTCTTGGAATTGGATAGGGGATTTTGGAGAGGATTTTGAGAGTGAATTAGGCTAAAATGGCTTAGAAGAGTATATGTGAGTTTTATAGGTCGAAACTCCTTCTTGGAAAAATATAAATATCATTAAAAGGTCAAAAAATAATATTTTAATATGTTCTAAAGGCGAAATCAGCAGTTCAGGGGTCCCATCGCCAAATCATTTGGCGTTATGAGAAATGGGACCTTCAAACCATGCTTTTTGATAGTTTTTGAAACTTTTTGAAGCAATTCAGTGACCAATTAAACGGTCAAATTGACCATCGCCCCTTTTGACATTCCATATATTCTTTGGTAAAATGGTCATAACTTTTTATTCCGAACTTGGAATAAGGTAAAATCAAAATTGTTGGAATGATAATTAAAAGACCTATAATTTGGTAGGTATTAGCTCACATAATTATGCTAAGAGATATACCCATTTGAAGTTGACCCTTGTATGAATTCACACTGAAACTTAGTGGATTGGAATCCTTTGGTCTTGGCTCAAAGTAAGAGATGCTGTATGACCCCAAACCACATATAATAAACTTTGATACCTATAATAATAAAATTTGAATACCTATAAATTTATACTACCACATAAGAAGTCATCAAGTTGAGCCTATATGCATACGAGGAATGACTCGGGTCTTAGCTTAAGATATATGGTGTTACAAGACTCTTTCCCATTTACTTACACAAATTTGTGAGTCTAGTGCAGACGAAGTAACATGAATATCTCCGGTAGTCAATCTATTTCCATCAGCCGGCTAGTGAGAGCGAGAAGTTTGGGATATGTTTGGTGTTTTTTCCATCAATCATCCAGATCTACGCCGTATATCAACAGATTATGGTTTCGAGGGTCATCCATTACGAAAAGACCTTCCTCTGAGTGGATATGTGGAAGTACGCTATGATGATCCAGAGAAACGTGTGGTTTCTGAACCCATTGACATGACCCAAGAATTTTGCTATTTCGATTTTGCTAGTCCTTGGGACCAACGTTCATGGAACGAATGTTTTGTTTTCAAATCAGCTTCGAAGAATGGCCAGGAATCATCTTCCTAAAAAGAAGAGTCTTCGTTTGAAAAAATCAAGTTTTTAATTCCTTAGATAATCAAATAAAGTTTCAAGCCGGTTAGGTCAATCATTTCAAAGAAAGAAAATAAAGGCCGAAATCAAGATGAATGTCGACCCGATAAATCACCTAACTTTGTATAGCTAAAAGTTGTCAAATTGATTGAAAGTACGCTTAGCGAAAAGAATGTTTTTTGATACACCTAGGACATGGATTCTATATGAACCAATGGATCGTGACAAGTCGTTACTACTAGCAATGACTTCCTCTTTCATTACTTCATTCTTTCCATATCCCTCTCCTTTGTTCTCAGTTACTCATCAAATGCTAGCAATGACTTCCTCTTTCATTACTTCATTCTTTCCATATACCTCTCCTTTGTTCTCAGTTACTCATCAAATGGCACTCAGTTCATATCTTTAAGTTCGATCATTGACAAGGTTCAAAGAAAGGGTGGGCCATTGATAAAGAATCAATGGAAAACCATAATGCTAGTAGATGGTTGGCCTCCACTTTTCTTTTCATCAATGAAACTCGACAGTTAAAGCATACCAGTCATCGAGACAAAGAAACCATTCAAGTGGCCTTTTTGATTACAAGTATTTTCTCAAATCTATCTCTTTAGCATCAATTTGTTCTCTTCCTAGTCAGAGCAGGTGTGAAGTCTACCCATAGATAGAGAAGGCGCATAGAAGACAAAGCTAAAGTCCACCGAAATGATTTGGGGTAGTACTTTAGCATCTTCAATAGTCAACATTGGGTCTTAACACTTTTCTCGTATCACCTCCTATGGTGAAGAAGATTAGTGAAGTAGCCTTTCTTACTGGACAACCGTTAGGTTACTACGGTTCATGGTCACTATTCTCGCTCTCCCATCACTATATAGTGTGGTTGGCGGCTTTGAAGGCTTATCCGCTACGAAGCACCCCGTTTGTTGATTATGCCCTTCTTGGCGATGATATCCTAATCACCGACAAGAAGGTGGCCAATCAGTACAGTAGGTTATTGGATAGACTCAGTGTTACCATTTCATTTGCTAAATCAATAGTATCCTAATCACCGACAAGAAGGTGGCCAATCAGTACAGTAGGTTATTGGATAGACTCAGTGTTACCATTTCATTTGCTAAATCAATAGTATCTGAAAATGGAACAATTGAGTTTGCTAAGAGGTTTTGGATAAAGAGGAACTAAAGTCAACTAATGCTTAAGACATCCAAGTTCGGACATGTGAGCCAGTTCCGGTCCTTCCATCTTCCTCTATCTCAATAGCTTTCAAAATTGAGTGATTTGATTAGCTTACATCGGAGGATGGTCTAAAGCTGGCCCTTGCTATCAGTCCAACCAAGGGCACCCCTTCCTAGTCCGCTTAGTCGGTTGAGTAAACAAACCCGGATTCTAATATGGGTCGAGTAGTGAGTTCCACTTTCTCTTCCGCAGCAAGCCTAGTCTACTTTCGTAAAGTCAACAAGGCCTCATAGACTGAAGCCTCTGTTCAGTTCTTGCTCTAGTTGGTTTACGAATCAAAGGAGACTAACAAACTACAACAAAAGCAAGTGCGTCGGTCGAATTGACTAAACCAATGCAACAATCAAGAAGGCGATCGAGAAGACATGAGTTCCCAAACTGTAGTATAAGTCTTTATCGCAGATGTGAGCTTCCCCTCATCTTACTTCACAGAGATGCATAGAGAAAGAGAACACACTTCATATATCTCTTTTTTACTCAATCCAGAAATAAGATCGAACGTTATCCCAGTTCGTCTCCATTTTTGTGAAACTATTCCTCAAGCAAGGCAGCCGATAAGTCATCGAAGGGTTTATGTGAATAATGGAATGGTTAACATTACTCATTATCATGACTTTAGTGACTTTAGCAAGTTGGCCAATTACTCGAGATTCTAGATTATTTCATTTTCTCATGTTAGCAATGTAAGCCAATCCCAGGGAACAGTGAAGCTTCATAGGGTCTTTTTTTCCTCTTCGGTCAGGGGCGGCCGAACCGAGTGTTACCCAAAATTGATAATGGCACAACCAGAAGAGGAGAAGAGGAGACAAGGTTAGGCGCTGGGTAGCACAGCGCATGCATCCTAGGGTAGGCAGCAGCCGCTGCCACCATCTGGACCGCAGCGTTCCTCAAGGGGTGCCATTTTTCTATGGTCGGGCCAGTGTAGCTATGGTAGGTAACTATTCTCTTTCTTAATTGATTAAGACTGAGAGTCAGGGCATCAGAGGTCTTAGCAATCCTATCCCTAATGAGCTAGAAGTGGAACAAGCGCTCTTAGCCTTTTGCTTGAGGATAACTTCCATCTTGAAAGTTATGTGGCATTTTTATAAGATATCCATGATTTCTCTCTATTTATAATCCAATACAAAAATCAACTGGTTCCATTAGACCAGGGGAAATATCTTTTCCCTACAAAGACATGCATTTTTATGGCTATATCATCCTGAAGATAGATGCGACGGGAAGAAGTGGCATTTGGAGCGTTTTCAACCCGCTGAAATGGAAGGCTTTGCACTGTACCCAACTGGAGAATCTCCTTCAGGTGCAAAGCATAAGTCCTTTCACTAAGCGCTTCTTCTTTTGGGGAGAAGATGAGCCCTCTTCTCTGGCTTTCCCTTTAAGTGACAAGGGGGTGAGCTGCTCCAAGCGGAAAGCGATAGTGAATCCCGAACTTGCCCACGCTCTGTAGCTGGTGGAATAAATCTACCTCTTGGTCCTCAGGACCCAACACTATATTATTCATTATGCTTATGAATGCTTGATATGTTAAGATGGCTCGGGGAGGTGCTTACATGTATTTTATCCATCATGTGGTGACTAGGCCATAGGTTCGGGGCGTTACAAAATCCCTCTACAAATCTTATATAATATCCATCCAAGCCTAGAAAATTTCTAAAATATTCTCAAACCCAAATGACAAAACTAAAAATTAAAAATAACCATACCTTGTTCTAAAAGTCATCTTTGGAATGTTACACTCTCTTACTGGAAATCAAAGATCAATCTTAGAAAAGTAACTTACACCTTGAAATTGATTAAAAAGATTGTCAATTCTTGGAATATGATACTTATTTATTATGGTAACCTTATTAAATTGCCAGTAGTCATACATTTGAAGTGACTCATCCTTTTTCCTAAAAAACAATAATAGAACACCTAATGGTGAAATGCTTGGACTTATAAAGACCTTATCCAACAAATCTTTCAATTGATCCTTCAACTTTTTAAGTTTCATCGAGGTCATAAGTAAGGAGAAATATGGATAAGTTAGGTATTGAAAAGGATATCTATACCAAAGTTAACTATACTTTTGAAAGAAATATCAAATAAATCATTGGTAAATTAATTTGGAATGAGGATTGACTCAAAAGTAGGCTTCGGTTTTGGTATCCCTAATATACATTAGATGATAAATGTGTCACGCCCTGGGCCTACACCCTGGACATAGCCGGCACTCGAAAATCATTTTTGGTCCCAAGCGAACCACTTGGCCTGGCTAACTTACTCAGTGGAAGACAATAATAATAAAATGGACTAGAATAGGATCAAAGTTTATGAAACTTAAAACAAAATAGTAAAGCATAAAACTTGACTAAAAATTTGTCAAAGAAATAACTTGATACAGTATCTTTCTAGTCTATGAAGCCTCTAAAGTACTGACTTTGAAACAAGGCCCTGGAGAAGGCTCATAGGTACCTCAACAACAATAAATATAGATAAATGAAACTCCTGAGCTCCTTTGGATTCTAAGAGGCCTCACCGATCGCTGATGGGGACTGTTCTACTAAGCACCTGCTAACAAAGACACCTGCATTTGCATCATGATATTTTGTAGTGCCAAAGGCGTCAGTACGTGGAATGTACGGTAAGTAAGATGGCCAAAAAGTACTGAAGATAGATACTTACTTTAAAACTGCACCTGGAGATAACTTAACTAGCAAAAATGATTCATGCATATGGAATACATGTATATATTCTTAAATTTTTCAAAAGTCCAACTCAACATAAAGAAAACCCTTATGTTAACGCATTAATGAGCATAGCTAAAAGTATATGAAACATGGTACTCAAAACTTAGTTCTGTACTTGACTCAACTTCATTAAATATGCAAAATAAATAAAGAAATACTGAATCCAGTGTGTAAAATAATAGACTTTACTTCTTGGTTCTTGGGGACTTTCTCTAACCGACAACTATCACTATGAGTTTTATGATGATACAACATCTTGCCCACACTGTCAAAGTCGTCCCGTACTTTCCCGGGGTAGGGGACAAAGAACTAGGGGAGTGGATCCATCCCAAAACTGCGCCATCTCAGTGGCTAACAAGGACTGTACCTTGGTACAATCCTATCCTATGCAGGCTATACAGTTTATGAGTTTGAGTAATTTATTCTACTCTTGCTCATACCGGTGCTCAATACTACTCCAACTCAAAGGTCATCTCTCTAAGTCTGTGAACTAATTCTCTTCACTATGATATAAGTACAACTCTCTAGACGATTAGAGCACCACTATGTACAGAATGCTTATATCTTCGGGGACTTAACCCAGCTTTAACTTTTCTTAAACTTTTCTCAAGTTGTCTTAAACTTTTCTTTATCTGAAAATACTATTGTTACAAGTGTCTCAAAACATAACTTTATTACTCGACTATCTGTCACATACCAAGCTTGACATACTTCTTAAAACTTAGATTGAAAGATACTCATACTAGTCTTTTTTTTGGAATAGTAATAAGATTTTCAAGAACTCTCAACAACAATGAATCTTGTTCATACCTAAGTATAACATTGATAACCATACTTTAATTAAATAATATAGAAATCAAGAATCAAAATATTTATCAAGAATCTATACGTACCATGAAAATTAACATACTTCACAAAATTTACATGAATTTAACCTCAGACTCTCACTGGCATAACATTCGCTTTCTTTAACCTCAGTTAGAACTTGAAGGTTCTTGGTTGAAAACTAACTTAAAATTTCTAAAATATTCTCAAAATAATAGTTTTAGGGTGGCCTTACATACCTGAGAAAGAGTTCTTGAAGAATTGGAAGGAATTCTTGAGCCCTCTTACGATCTTGATTCTTCTTGGGCGTGAGTTTCCTAAGATGGTTTTCTTGTTTTGAACATATGAACAAATGAAAATAAGTGTTTAGGACTTAATTTAAGCTTAAAATCAACTAATTTAGGATTATGGGGTGTGGGAAAGGTCGAAACTACCCTTCCCAATTAAAAGCAGAAAAAAGTTCATTTTTGTAATGGTACACATCGTACACCAGTATTAAAATTCAATTTTTTGCAAATTTTTAACCGTTGCTAAATTTTTAGAAAAAACAAAGTGTGATTTCGCGTCCTTTCCGCGTCGCGAAAGGGGCGTGGAAAGCTCACTATTTTTGATTTTTTTTGAAAAAATAATTCATGTTTTTTCACGTTAAAGTCAAGTCGAGACCATTATCTGACTCAGTTTTTCACACTGATCGCAAATTCAATCTCAGATTTGCAAACGGAGAATGGGAAGACACATTACAAGCAAGGTCAATTCTAGGGGTAGTTTGGTCTTTTTACTGGGTGTTACAATAGCTCCCCCTTGGGATCATTCTTCCTCAAATGATGAGATGCTATTATAATGAGGCACAAATAAACTCAAGACTCATGGTGATACTCAGTAACTTAAACTATCCACCCCCCACTGATCTTACTTGTCTCTATTCAGACTCCGGAATACACACATCAAGAACTTAATTACCCAAATACTCCAAATCATGGGTGAACACTGACTCAGGAGTGGAAAACTCAACTCCATCAGCTTAAGCATATAACTTTTACTCACTTTCCATCTTACCACCGCCTCTTCTTCCGTTCAAGCCTACTTCTAAGCCCCAAGGTGCTATTTACGAGATAATCATATTCATAAAAAGATAATCCTAAATACTCATCTCTAAACTCCCACGGGGATTTCATCCAAGATCACTAAACTAATCCACCTCACTACTATGCTCTTTTGTTCAGGTTCTATCCTTTATTAACCGGAGCTTGCAACTCCCATGATCACCTAAGTCTATGGAATACTCCCATCATCTTCAAGCCTAATTCAAAGTCACCAAGTGCTACCTCTAAGTTGATCACACTCATGCCTATCTAATTCATGAGAATTATGTGTTGCACTTTTCTGGAGGCTTGCTTATAAAGAATACCATTCCCATACATCTATTCCTCACTTAATGATGATTATGCCTTTGAGCTTATCATCCTAATCACTTCATAGCTTCTCAGAAGTCAACATTACTCAGAATTCGCTAAACTTATGACAACACCTCTACAACTTTAAATTCATTAACTCCTATTAGGAGGCATGCCGATTTACCCTTACCTGATTTCTACATATTACTAGGTCTCATCTCTATCTGTAACCTTAAATGGTACAAGCGTACTATAATTGTCACCCATTCCTTCTCATCTTACACAACTCATCAACTATCATCATCATTATCAATACTAAAGACAAAATTTCTATGAGGGCTTAGAGTATAATATCGTAAGCATGATTCTTTCAGGAAATCTGATATGAGGACATTCATAACATGATATGATGCTACTAGGACTCATCACAAATTTATGGAACTGTGTATACTGGAAAACTCAAGTCTTGCCTTGGATAACGGAAAGGATAGAAACTATTGATTCATGAGATAAGATCAGAATTGTTGAATGAAGTTATCACTTCTCACTTGAAAAGGTGAACATGAACACGTATCAACATGGAGTGAATAAGTCTGGATCATGGGCATGGTGCCCTTGCATAGATAGGAATAAGGCATCATCACGATGAAGTATAAGGAATATGTGATAGGAAATCATTGACGCCTCATTCTGATCAACTTATCACTATCAAAAGCTCAAGGTCTGCCTTGGCTCATTATCTAAACATCTCCCCCTTAGCTCAAAGGTCATCTCTCTAAGTCTGTGAACTAATTCTCTTCACTATGATATAAGTACAACTCTCTAGACGATTAGAGCACCACTATGTACAGAATGCTTATATCCTCCGGTTACTTACTACTTAAAGTTATGAAACTGCTGTTAAAACATTCTTCCAAGATAGCAACCTCTAACCTTCTTCTATCAGTATAGGTATCTTTAATTTCTTTCTACTCTCACTGGCATAACATTCGCTTTCTAAGACGTCTACATTAGCCTACTCCACCTTGACAACTCAATGTTCTATCCAGATTCTCGTAGCAGTCATAAGTCGAAGCCTTCTATAACTTTACTCTATCATGGCTACACATATTAAGCCCTTTGCTATCTAACGAACTATCCTCCAACCACTATTCCAACCAAAGGGACACCTACACCATACTCATACATAGCATTCCTTGAAAGTCAACCTCTTAATCCCGAACATTCACTATAGGGAGTCCCCCTTAGAGTAATCCCCCAATACAGACTATCACTACCACAAAGCTATCTCCCCTTTCACACGACTCCTCAAAATTTAAGCTCAAGGTCTAGTACTAAAATAGGCATTACACTCTCCTGACATATCACACCTAACCATAACCACTAGGTAAAATTCTAGAAACACAGGCCCACTAAAACCTCATAGCAAGTACCCAGTCAACATATCTCACACTTATAGACTGACACGGATACACATCTTAGGCTCTCTTCTTATCTAATGACTTAGCCTCAATTCACTATCTTCATCTAAGGATCACATACAATATTCTTATAACATCATACTTCATTCAAGTCAATAGCTTAATTTCTCGCTAATGCTATATCAAGTCTAATAGACCTGACCTCTAACTAATAGTGTCACTCTAATCCTACTGTCCCCTCTTTACATAATACCCACTTAAGATTCAAGCTTAAGGTTTAATACTAAACACATACATCCACACTTCTCATATACATATATACTAGAGTAACTCTAAACTACTAGATAAGGTCAAGAACTGTTAGATCACCAACCCTCATCACACAAATTAATTCTCCAGCTCATGGTCTGTATAAGCATAATCCATCATCACAATCCCTTTCCTAGGTCAAATAGTATGCACTCCTCCATCACATATCCTTACCTAGCTAAGCTTGTAACTCTACAATTCTCACATGACTCCCCTTTCAAAAAAATCATGAGCCTAGTTTATAGCTACTACTTTGTGCCCCCTATTCTCACATTCAGTACATACACTCATCATTACTAACACCATGCTACTTCAACATCAACTCTTTTCATATTCCAATGTGAACCTTCTCAAACAAACTGACGGCTTTAAATATACCTTATCATAGAAGCTATACTATTCTTACTACTCTTTAACCAAAACCTATAAGGAACCCGACTAATCACCACAAGACTCTTAGCTACTAGCTTCAAGAAGTTACTATTCTTACTCTTTGTGATTACTATATCTTTCTAGCTCTGGGAACCTTTTGTCACATGATTTAAAAAGGACTTCAATCCCTTTCTCTCAAGGGGAGAATATACTACTAAGTATTAGAGATATAACTTTTGTCTCAAGAATAACATCTGCAGAATGATTTAGGGAACATAGTCTGGAAATACATTATATCTTGCTCTATCTCAACGCATGATTCATACGAATAAGAGTGCAATATTATGGATCTAAAACTCAAGCACACTAGTTGGATCATCTCAAGTCTAGTGTAGTCTCTTTTCTTCCTGAATACTTTATCTGAAGGGAACTCAATAATAAGGATCTGGGATTTTCTATTCCAACCACCTTAATTATGAGAGATAGTCTAATGAATCTGGAAATCGCATGGATATATACAAGTTTCTTAGAAAGTAACTTTATCGTACGATCTAGAGTATA
>DF358492.1:73392-92060 GCA_000787875.1 Solanum virginianum
AGAGTATGAAAGAAGGGAAACTTTTCTTAGATATCAATAGTCGCTCATTTATAGAAGTGGGGCCCTCACAACCATAAATAAAACTCTACACACATGGCTTCATAGACACCCTAGGGCATTTGAACTCTGTGCTCTGATACCAAGTTTGTCATGCCTCAATCCTATACCCTGGACGTGGCCGGCATCGAAAACCATTTCTGATCCTAAGAGAACCACTTGGCCTACCTAACTTACTCAGCAGAAGACAATAATATTATAATAGACTAGAATAGACTCAAAGTTTATAAAACTTAAAACCAAATAGTAAAGTATATAGCTTGACTAAAACTCTGTCAAAGAAAATAACTTGATACAACATCTTTCTAGTCTACGAAGCCTCTAAAGTACTAACTCTGAAATAAGGCACCGAAGAAGGCTCATAGGTACCTCAACAATAATAAATATAAATAAATGAAACTCCTGAGCTCCTCTAAATGCTAAAAGGCCTCACCAACCGCTGATAGGGACTGTCCAACTAAGCATGTGCTAACAAAGACACCTGCATCTGCATCATGATATGATGCAGTTCCAAAGGCGTCAGTACGTAGAATATATGGTATGTAAGATGGCCAAAAGTACTAAAGATAGAATACTTACTTTAAAACTGCACCTGGAGATAACTTAACTAACAAAAATGATTCATGCATATGAAATACATGTATATATTCTTAAACTTTCAAAATTGCAACTCAACATAAAGGAAACACTTATGTTAACGCATAAATGAGCATAGCTAAAAGTATATAAAACATGGTACTCAAAACTTAGTTATGTACTTGACTCAACTTCATAAAATATACAACATAAATAAAAAAAATACTTTAATAAAGAAATACTGAATCCCTGTGTGTAAAATAATAAACTTTACTTCTTAGGGAGTTTCTCTAACCGACAACCATCACTAAGAGCTTCGTGATGATACAACGCCTTGCCCACACTGCCAGAGCCGTCCTGTACTTTGCCAGGATAGGGGACAAAGAATTAGGGGAGTGGATCCATCCCAAAACTGGACCATCTCAGTGGTTAATAAGGAATGTACCTTGGTACAATCATATCTTATGCTGGCTACATAGTTTATGAGTTCGAGTAATTTATTCTACTCTCGCTTGTATTAATGCTCAATACTACTCCAAAAGCACTTTTATATAGCTCATAAATATAAAGAATATGAATTCTCAGCATCTGATCTTTCGAGGACTTAGCCCAACTTTAACTTTTCTTAAACTTTTCTCAACTTGTCTTAAACTTTTCTTTATCTAAAAATACTCAAAATCTGATCTTTCGAGGACTTAGCCCAACTTTAACTTTTCTTAAACTTTTCTCAACTTGTCTTAAACTTTTCTTTATCTAAAAATACTATTGTTACAAGTTTCTCAAAACATAAATTTATTACTCGGCTATCTGTCACTTACTAAGCTTGAAATACTTCTTAAAACTTAGCTAGAAAGTACTCATACTAGTCTTTTTTTATTGGAATAGTAACAAGACTTTCAAGAAACCTCAACAACAATGAATCTTGTTCATACCTGAGTATAACTTTGATAACCATACTTTAATTAAATAATATAGAAATCAAGAATCAAAATATTCATCAAGAATCTATACGTACCATGAAAATTAACATACTTCACAAAATTTACATGAATTTAACCTCAATTAGAACTTAAAGTTTCTTGGTTGAAAACTAACTTAAAATTTCTAAAATATTCTTAAAATAATAGTTTTAGGATGGCCTTACATACCTGAGAAAGAGTTTTTAAAGAATTGGAAGGAATTCTTGAGCCCTCTTACGATCTTGATTCTTCTTGGGCGTGAGTTTCCAGAGAGTGTTTTCTTGTTTTAAATGTATGAATGGATGAAAATAAGCATTTAGGACTTAATTTAAGCTTAAAAATGACTAATTTAGGATTATGGGGAGTGAAAAAGGTTAAAAGTACCCTTCCCAATCAAAAGTAGAAAAAAGTCCATTTTTGTACTGGTGCGCATTGCGCACTAGTGTTGAAATTCAATTTTTCGCAAATTCAGTCCAAGGCCTTGGGGGTCTTAGGCCTAACCTTCTCATGTATAAAAACACCTATACTTAGTCATTTTAAACCCTATATCATTAAAGACATTCCCCAAAACCCTCTCTAACACTTAGACACATATTTAACCCAAATTCAAGTGTTCCAAACTCAATTTGGATCTCAAGAAATTCATTCAATCTTCAAGTTCTCATTAAGATCTTCTTCAAGGCAATTTCCAAAGTTAAGGTATGTGGCTTTCAACCACTAGGTCCTTTCACCCATGGTGCTCAAACTTCCTTTTTATGTAAATTACATATTTCTAAGTTGATTTACTTATAGGTATTACTCATTATGAACTTAATTATAAACTATGTGGGGATTTCATAAGATGTGACTATTTTAGCATGTTTTGAGCTATGAATCTATGATCTATTATGAGATGTGATCAGGGATTTTAATGTATCTTGCATGAGGGTGTTATCAAGTGTTGGTGGGTTGATTTACATTTAGTTTTCTCATATTATTTCTCTCTTGAATTGCATTATTTTGAAGTAGCATTACATACCCACTAAGTGTTTGATAAAATATCCAGTTATGAATTCTTGAGTTATTGATGACCTATAGTACGACTTATGAGTTAACTGACATTATGATAATGAAAAGGGATGTATTTATATGTTGATTTCTTGAAAAGTATCTATAATATTGTAAGTTGACCATAGCTTGTTGAGGGGATGATATGCCTCAATCACCTTGTTGGGGGTGCTAGGCCCGTACTACCATGTTTAGAGGTATATACCTTGACCACCTTGTCAGGGGGTGCTAGGCTCATACTACCATATTGAGCGGTGTATACCTTGACCATCTTATCAGGGGATACTAGGCCTGTACTACCAATTGAGGGATAGATACCTCAATCACCTTTCAAGGGGGTGATATGCCTTGGATTCCAAGTATTAGTTGCTTGGTCGATGATGATGTTCTCTTCCCACATATATATTATGTTCTATCTAAGCATGTTTTACTCCAAGCATTGATTATACATGCCATGTTGCTAATATACTATCTCTTGCCTATGTATATGCATTTTGACTATGTTGTCTATCTCTTATTGCATTGCATCCTACATACTTAGTACATTCAAATGTAGTAACATATACTCTATGCCTACATGGTATTACCATGTAGGAACCGAAGACCCTTATGATCATCCTCCCCGTGGTTAGTTGGTCATCTTGAAGATAAGATATTGGTGAATCCTCAAGTTCGGGAACACTAGCTTTGCACTCTTACTTTGGTTATCTCTTTATGTTGAACTTTCATACTAAAAGGGTGAGCCTAGAAAGTTGCCTTGGCCCCCTTCCAATCTATGTTAGAGGTGTTGTTGCACAAGTGATGTAATTATGCTTTAGAGATTTGACTCTTTATGATGTATGCTATTGAAGACTTCCTTTAGTCCCTTTATCCTTATTTATTATCTCTTGTTGTTGTTTAGTTGCTTCCTCGACCAAGGATGTGCAAATGATATGCTAAGAGGCTTGTTTAGGGTCTCCTTTGGGTTCCCCTTCGTCGTGTCACATCTAGACCCTAGGATTAGTGCATGACAAACTTGGTATCAGAGCAATAGGTTGTTAATGGTCCTCGACATCCAACATACCGTGTCGAATAAAGTCTTATTCATGGTTGTGAAATGCAGCACAACTATGAGTAAAAGGCTATGAGGCATTTTAGGAAATGTTTCCCTTCTTCATGGTCTATGTTGTACTATAGAAGCTAAGGTAAGGCTTTCCCCTAATGAATGTTCTTTGCTATTTTAGATCATGCCTATTCGGAGAGAAAGAAGAGCTCGTACACCCAAATAACAACCAACTTATGAAGAGTTCTAGGATACTATTATCATGTTAGCTCATGCCATGACTAATCAAATCAACCAAGGGTCCCAAGCCCCTCATGCTCCTACTCCGGCATCTAGAGTGAGGGATTTCATGAGGATGAACCCACCAGAGTTTCGTGGGTCTAAAGTGGATGAGGACCCTCAAGAATTTATTGATGAGGTATACAAATTATTGTCTATTATAGGGGTTAGATCAGAGGAGAAGGCAGAGTTGGTGGCTTACCAACTCAAGGGGCTAGCCCAAATATGGTTTACTCAATGGATGGAGGAGAAGGGGAACAACAATGTGGTCTTTTGGGAGGAGTTCAAGACAACATTTCTCAACTAGTTCTTCCCTCTTCAACTAAGGGAGACCAAAATGATGGAATCATGAATCTAAAGCAAGGGTCTATGAGTGTGAGGGGGTATGCCCTCAAGTTTGACCAACTCTCTAAATATGCTCCACAATTGGTGGCCAAGCCAAGGACTAGGGTGAACAAGTTTATGATGGGTGTATCTAATTTGGTGAATGATGAATGTCGTGCCGCCATGTTGATAAGTAACATGGACTTGTCCTACCTCATGACTTATGCCAAATAATTAAAGTGGTAAAAGTTGAGAAAGAGGAGAATGGGTGAGGCCAAGAAGTCTCGTTTTGAAGTTAGATTCCAAGGTCCCAAGGATGGGCAGTTTCATCAAGGACAAGGGTCTTCCAATGCTCCTAATAGGAGGTTTGCTAATAATAACCCAAGGTTCCAAGGTGGTGGCGGTATGGTGCCTAATGCTACGTGTCCAAGATGTGGTAGAAGCCATGATGGCCCATGTTTGAGGAATACCAATACTTGTTATAGTTGTGGAGAGTGGGTCATAAGAAGATTGATTATCCTCATAATAAAAGAAGGGTGGAGATGGTCGTCCATAAGGCCAAGGTACAAATGTGGGTCTTAGAGGAAGAGGAGGCCAACAAAGTGGTGCCCCAAGACACAATTGGTTCTATGCTCTTCAAGGGAGATAAGGGGTAGATAAGGTACCCGATGTCATCACCGGTATGTTACAAGTCTTTGATTTTAATGTGTATGCATTGATAGACTCGGATACCACTCTCTCTTTTGTTACTCCTTTTGTTACCAAAAGGTTTCATGTTAAACCCAAGTTGTTGTATGAGCTATATGAGGTGTCTACTCCCGTTGGTGCATCCATTATTGCTAGAAAGGTCTATAGAAATTGTCCCATTTTCATTTTGCATAAAATGTTGCCTTGTGATTTTGTTGGGTTGGATATGGTGGAATTTGATGTCATTCTTGGGATGGATTGGTTGCATGCATATTATGCCTCTATTGATTATAGAAGTTGTAGGGCCAAATTCCATTTCCCTAATAAACCCGTCCTTGAGTAGGAGAGTCATGATGATGGTCAAGGGTAGATTCATTTCTTGCATTAAAGCCAAAAAGTTGATTTCTAAGGGGTGTCTCTAACCTCTTAAGAGGGTTAGGGATGTTGAGTCCAAAGTCCTTCCTATAGAGTCGAATTCGGAGGTCAATGTGTACCTTGATGTCTTTCTTAGTGAGCTTTTCGGTATTTCTCCCGAAAGGGAAATAGATTTTGGCATAGCCTTCCTTCCCGATACTCAACCCATTTCTATTCCCCCTTTCTGTATGGCCCCGACGGAGTTGAAGGAGCAATTAAGGGATTTGCTGGAGGAGGGTTTTATTAGGCCTAGCCAATCAACTTGGGGTGCACCGATGTTTTTTGTGAAGAAGAAGGATGGTACTCTTATAATTTGCATTAATTACTGACAACTTAATAGGGTCACCATAAAGAATAAGTACCCTCTACCAAGGATTGATTATCTTTTTGACCAACTTCAAGGGGCTAGCCACTTCTCTAGGATTGATCTTCGATCAGGTTATCACCAAGTAAAGGTGAGGGAGTGTGACATTACCAAGATGACCTTTCGGACTAGGAATGGGCACTATGAGTTTGTGGTTATTTCTGACATCCAACATACCGTGTCGAAAAAGTTGACAAAAGCGACATTCCTAAGATGGCCTTTCGGACTAGGTATAGGCATTATGAATTTGTGGTTATTCTTTTGGGTTGACCAATGCACCGACTATCTTCATGGATCTTATGAATAGGGTCTTCAAACCCTACCTTGATTTTTTTGTGGTGGTATTTATTAATGATATCTTGGTCTATTCCTATAGTGAGGAGGAGCACGTGGCTCACTTGAGGGTAGTGTTACAAATCTTAAGGGAGGAGAAGTTGTATGCCAAATATGAAAAATGTGAGTTTTGGTTGAAAGAGGTTGCCTTCCTAGGTCATGTAGTATCTGGTGATGGTATTAACATGGATCCTAAGAAGACCGAAGTAATTAGAAATTAGCCTAGACCTTTGACTCCATCAGACATTAGAAGCTTCTTAGGTTTGGCGGATTACTACCGGAGGTTTGTTAGTGGTTTCTCTTCTATTGCTTCTCCCATGACTAAGTCGACCCAAAAGAAGGCTAAATTTGTGTGGATCAATGAGTGTGAAAAGAGTTTCCAAATTTTGAAAGATAAACTTATCTCTGCTCCTATCTTGTCTCTACCAAAAGGGTTGGAAGGGTAGGGTTTGTTGTATATTGTGATGCTTTAAGAATTAGTTTAGGTTGTGTTTTGATGCAAAATGGTAAGGTTATAGCTTATGCCACTAGACAACTTAAGGTGCCTAAAAAAATCATCCTACCCATGATCTTGAATTGGCATCGTACTATTTGCTTTGAAAATTTGGCGTCATTACTTGTATGGGGTTCATGTTGATGTGTTTACCGATCATCATGATCTTGAATTGGCATCGTAATATTTGCTTTGAAAATTTGGCGTCATTACTTGTATGGGGTTCATGTTGATGTGTTTACCGATCATAATAGTCTTCAATATGTGTTCATCCAAAAAGATCTCAACTTGAGACAAAGATGGTGGTTAGATCTTCTTAAGGATTATGACATAAGTGTGCATTATCACCTCGGTAAGGCTAATTTTGTGGTTGATGCTCTAAGTAGGGTGTTATGGGTAGGTTAGCTCATGTCGATGGTAGTGGCAAAGAAGTGGCTAGGGAGGTCCATGGGTTGGCTAGGTTAGGGGTTAGGTTAGAAGAGGTTGATAATGGTAGGGTTGTGGTTATTGATGGTTCAAAATCTTCATTGGTTCGCTAGGTTAGGGGTTAGGTTAGAAGAGGTTGATAATGGTAGGGTTGTGGTTATTGATAGTTCAAAATCTTCATTGGTTCAGGAGGTAAAGGCAAAGCAAGATCTTGACCCCGCCTTGTTAGAGTTGAAGGCCTTGGTGAGAGATGGTAAGGTGGAGGTTTTTTCCCAAGGTGGAGATAGTGTCCTCAGGTACCAAGGTAGGTTGTATGTGCCTAGTGTTGATGACTTGAGAGACATGATTCTTGATGAGACTCATAATTCTTCCTATTCTATTCACCCCGGTTCTACAAAGATGTATAGAGATTTGAGGAAAGTGTTTTGTTGGGGTGGTATGAAGAGAGACATTGCTAAGTTTGTATCCGGTTTTCATAATTGCCAACAAGTTAAAGCTGAGCATCAAAGTTTGGGTGGCCTAGCCCAAGATATAGAGATTCCTACTTGGACATAGGAGGAAATTAACATGGATTTTGTGGTTGGGTTGCCTAAGATTAGGAAGCATTTTTATTCTATTTGGGTTGTGGTTGATAGAATAACAATGTCGGCTCATTTCCTACCGGTTAAGACTATTTATGGTGCCGAAGATTATGCCAAATTACATATTCATGAGTTGGTTAGATTGCATGGGGTGCCTTTGTCTATCATTTCGAATCGTGGTCCTCAATTTACTTTTCATTTTTGGAGGTCCTTTCAAAGAGGTCTTGGTACCAAGGTAAAACTTAGTACGACTTTTCACCCTCAAACAGATGGCCAAATGGAAAAAATTATCCAAACTCTTGAGGAGATGCTTAGAGCTTGTGTTATGGAGTTTAAGGGTAGTTGGGATGAACATCTTCCACTCATTGAGTTTTCTTACAATAATAGTTATCATTCAAGCATTGGTATGGTCCCTTTTGAGGCTCTCTATGGTAGACATTGTAGGTCTTCGATTGGATTATTTAAGGTGGGGGAGATGGCCTTGCTAGGCCTAAACTTGGTTATGGAGGCCATGGAGAAGGTGAGGATGATAATGGAAAGGTTTAAAACAACCTAAAGTAGACAAAAGTCCTATGTCGATATGAAGAGAAGGGATCTTGAATTTAAGGTTGGTGATTGGGTCTATTTGAAGGCCTCACCCTTGAAGGGTGTGATTTATTTTGGTAAGAAGGCTAAACTGAGTCCAAGATTTGTGGGTCCTTATAGAGTGTTGAGGAGGATTAGTAGGGTGTCTTATAGGTTAGAGTTGCCCAATGATATGAATATGGTTCGTCTAGTCTTTCATATGTCCATGTTGAGAAAGTGTGTAGGTAACCCAAATGTTATTGTGTCCTTAGATATTGTGGGTGTTGTTGAAGAAAATTTGACTTATGAAGAGGTTGAGGAACAAGGATATTGCTGCCATCAAATGTACAAATGATATGCTAAGAGGCTTGTTTGGGGTATCCTTCGGGTTCCTATTCGCTATGTCACATCTAGGCCCTAGGCTTGGGTCATGATTCGCCGTGTCCGAGGCGAATATGCAAAAGTGATATCCCTTTCTCTTCCATTCTACTCAAGTCTAACGTGCTAATTTAGGTCTCCTATGTGATGTCAAGTCTTAAGATTCAGCCCTTATGTCATTTGCATGAATTCATGTTTATGTTGATAAGTTTATGGTGGTTGTCACATTTATGTTGAGATTTTCGAAATGAGGTTTTATTGCATTGTTGCTTTCATGTGTTGGGCTGAAATTATCTTGATTACTTCTCTGATATATATTTCTTTGACATTTGGGGATGAATGCTCCCAAGGGGAAGATATTGAAATGCCTCAAAAAGTGCTTGAAAATGTGCCTCAGAAATGCCCATACTTGTAATTTTCATATATCTCAAAATATATACGTGATATCGAAAATCTGACTTTATATTCGTGATCAGGGGAAAAATTGAGTGGAAAATGGGTATAACCCCAATTTTAGAGCAACCGTATCAAAATTTTATTTTTCAAAGTTGGCAAAAAATAGAATCGATCTGCGCCCCCCGCGCGACGTGGGCATGGCGTGGACCAGTACATTTTGTTGCCTGTTTATTTTATTTTGGTCCAAGGCCTTAGGGTCTTGGGCCTAAACCTTCCCATGTGTAAAAACACCTATATTTAGTTATTTTTAACTCCATATCATTCAAGACATTCCCCAAAACCCTCTCTAACACAGACACATATTTCACCCAAATTCAAGTGTCCCAAACTCAATCTGGATCTCAAGAAATTTATTCAAGCTTCAAGTTTTCATTTAAATCTTCTTCAAGGAAATCCCCAAAGTTGAGGTATGTGGATTTCAACCATTGGGTCCTTTCATCCATGGTGCTCAACCTTCCTTTTTATGTAAATTGAATGTTTTTAGGTTGATTTACTTATGAATATTACTCATTATGAACTTGATTATAAACTATGTTGGGGTTTCATAAGATGTGATTGTTTTAGCATATTTTGAGCTATGAATCTATGATTTATTATGAGATGTGATGAGGAGTTTTAATGTATCTTGCATGAGGGTATTACCAAGTGTTGGTGGGTTGATTTATATTAAGTTTTCTCACATGATTTCTCTCTTGAATTGCATGATGTTGAACTAGCATTATATACCCACCAAGTGTTTGATAAAATGTCTGGTTATGGATACTTGAGTTATTGATGATTTATAGTTTGACTTATGAGTTAAGTGACTTTATGATGATGAAAGGGATGTATTTATGTGTTGATTTCTTGAAACGTATCTCTAGTGTTGCAAATTGACCACACCTTGTTGAGGGGATGCGATATATCAATGCCTCAACACCTTGTCAGGGGGTGCTAGGCCTGTACTACCATATTGAGGGATATATACCTTGACCACCTTGTCGGGGGATGGGGGTGCTAGGTCTGCACTATCATGTTGAGGGGTATATACCTTGACCAGCTTCTCAAGGGGTGCTAGGCTCGTACTACCATGTTGAGAGGTATATACCTTGATCACCTTGTCGGGGGGTACTAGGCCCATACTACCAATTGAGGGGTAGATACCTCAATCACCTTCCAAGGGGGTGATATGCCTTGGATTCCAAGTATTAGTAGCTTGGTCTATTATGATGGCCTCTTCCTACACATGTATTATGTTCTATCTAAGCATGTTTTATTCCAAGCATTGATTATACATGTCATGTTGCTAAAATACTATCTCTTGCCTATGTATATGCATTTTGACTATGTTGCCTATATCTTGTTGCATTGCATCTTACATACTTAGTATATTCAAATGTACTAACGCATACTCCATGCCTACATGATGTTACCACGTAGGAACTAGAGCCCCTCATGATCATCCTCCTCGTAGTTAGTTGGTCATCTTGAAGATAAGATATTGGTGAGTCCTCAAGTTTGGGGACACTAGCTTTGTACTCTTACTTTGGTTCTCTCTTTATGTTGAACTTTGATACTAAAAGGGTGAGCCTGTAAAGTTGTCTTGGCCCCCGCCCAATCTATGTTAGAGGTGTTGTTGGACAAGTGCTGTAATTATGCTTTAGAGATTTAACTCTTTATGATGTATGCTATTAAAGACATCCTTTAGTCCCTTTATCCTTATTTATTCTCTCTTGTTGTTTAATTACTTCTGCGACCAAGGATGTACAAATGATATGCTAAGAGGCTTGTTTGGGGTATCCTTCGGGTTCCTATTCGCTATGTCACATCTAGGCCCTAGGCTTGGGTCATGATTCGCCGTGTCACATCTAGGCCCTAGGCTTGGATCATGACATATAGAATCTTCTAGCAAATATTGAATCACTGATGGGAGTATAAACTAAAAAGGGCTCTAATAAGAACTTAGGACTCACATCAAATTTCATAGCAAGGTAAGGAGTGATAAAAGACAAAAAATTTTGAATCAAGCAATGCATACACATTAAAGTGAAAAACCCATAACACGTTAATGACCATATTAGGTAAATCCTCTATATGTTGATGAGCCTGAAAAGCATAAAAATTGTTGTGGCACTGGCTACCACTATCCATTCTTAATGTGGTACACTGTTGAGTCTGTTGGCCTATAATAGTTTGAGATAGTTGTGGTCGTCCATCTCTACCCCAACAATCCTTATCATGATAATCTAGATTACCATATCTAAAGTACATATCCAAACCGGTTAGACACTCCTCTTTGTAGTTACTCCATACTTTGTGTATGCGAGGATAGTGTGAGCCCCTAAACCTCTTCCTTAAGCATTGCGATTTGATCCCTTATCTCTGTTGAACTTGGAAGCCAAAGTGTTGGTTGGACCTTGCTTGGAATATCTTTTCCCACTTTGACAATGACCATTACCACAATTTTCCCACATTGACAATGACCATTCCTAACTTGAGCCCTCTTAGACTCTCTAGCCCTCTTCCTGAACTTCTCATCCTCTATTTGATTTGCATATGTCATAAGCCTCGAGATATCCATCTTTTTTTTATCAACATTACCATCTTGCATTTCTTGGACACCAAGTCCAACACACTCACTACAAACTTAGTAATTCTAGCTCTTAGGTCGGAAACCATGAAAGGAATATAATTGGGCAACTTAGTGAACTTGAAGGCATAACCCCTCACACTCATGCCTCATCTAAAATTGATGAATTCATAAATTTTTGCTTCTCTCAACTCCAACAAAAAGAATTAATCAAAAAATGCTCCCTTTAGTTCCTAACAACCATAGTCGGTGTCACGACCCAAGCCTAGGGCCTAGACGTGACCGGCGAATGGGGAACCCAAAGAAACCCCAAACAAGCCTCATAGCATATCATTACACATCCTTGGTAACAGAAGCAATTAGAATGACAATAAGAGATAAACCTAAACAAGGGAAAATAAGGACTAAGGATAAACTTCCATATCATAAACACCAAGAGTCAATAGAGTCAAAGCTTATAACATAGATACATAACATGTCCAACAACACCTCTACTACACAGATAAGAGCAGGGGCCAAGACAAAGCAACCAAGCTCACCCTCATACTCAAATACAAAAGTCAAAGAAAGAAAATCTTAATACATCACGAAGAGAGCATAAGTAACGTCCCCAAAATGAAGGACTCACCAACAAGCTTGATAAAAGTCATACAAGCCACATAGAGGAGGAGGATCAAGCAATACACCAGTTCCAACATAGTGACATCATGTAGACATAGAGTATACATTAGTACACTTGAATATACTAAGTATGTAGGATGCAATGCAACAAGAGACAGGCATCATAGGCAAAATGCATAATCATAAGCAATAAATAGCATACTAACAATATGACATCTATGAATGATGCTTGAAGTAAAACCATGCTTATATAAAACATAATACAAGTGTAAGGAGTAACCATTATAGTGCAAGCCAAGGCCTACCACCCCATTAGATAGGCACATGAGCTACTAACCCCTTCATAAGGTTGATGGAGTACAAACCCCCCACCGAGGTTGACGGAGTACTAACCCCCCTATCGAGGTTGACAGAGTACTAACCCCCCATCAAGGTTGATGGGCACCAACCCCCAACAAGGTTACCTGGGCCTACCACCTCCCGAGCTATGCAACAAAGATACCAACCTCTCGATAGGTTACCCGAGCCTAAACCCCCCCGAGCTAGGCTTGGTCATCCCCAACACTATATAGAGATATATCGTATATATATATAAATAATGTTCGAATCTTGTCCCTGCCTAATCAGTGGAACATTGTTCACTGGGATAGAAGGTTGGTCCCAACCCGTCTACAAAATGGGGCTAGTGTTCAGTCTTGGTTGGTTCCACCTCTTTACACTCCTTTCATCATCAAATACATAACACTCCTTTTCATCATCATTTCATTATCATATAGTATTTCATCTCATAAGACATACATTTGACCTTCAATTCCTCAAGAATCCAAAACCGAACATTTTATCAAACACTTAGAGGGTATGTAATGCTAGTACAAAACCATGCAATTCAAGAGTGAAATCATCCTAGAAAAATCAGTGTAAAACCATCAATACATACTTGGTAACACCCTCAAACAATATACATCAAGACCCTTCATCAATTCTCACAATAGACCCCAGATTCATAGCCCCAAACATAGTAAAACAGTAACAATTTCATAAACCCAACATAGTGTGAAGTGAATTTCATAATAAATAAGACCCATGAATAAATCAACTTTAAATCATGCAATTTTAAGTAAATAGAGCTTAGGTATCATGGATGAAAGGAACCCACGAAAGAAACCAACAAACCATAGCTTTAGAGATGAACTTGATAAAGATTGGAGATGGAGACTTGAAGCTTGAGAGAAAATCCTTAGATCCAGAGAGGGTTTTGAGACTTGAGTTTAGGAGATAAAATATTGGCTGAAGTATTTAAATAAGTATTGAGGAATGTTTAGAATGATATGAGGGTGAAAAAATGGCTAAGTATAGATATATTCACATTTGGGGACACTTAGGACCAAGACTTAAAAGCCTTGGACCACAAGAAAAATAACTAGGAAGAATTTACATAGGTCCACATCTGCTCCAGGACAAGAACCTATAGCAGAAGATGAGATTTACACATGTCTGTCCACGAGGCGCATCACGGCACCATCGCGGATCAGACACTGGATAAGCAAAATTGAAAAAATTGAAAATTGCTGATTCGTTTGCTCTAAAATCGGGGTTAGACACACTTCCCACTAAAAATGACCCCTTGAAAAAGAATACAAAGTTAAATTTTTGACATCGCACACGGAGTTTGAGATATATAAAAATTACAATATCAGACGACTTTCGAGGCACATTTTTGGGCACTTGTTAGGGTCATTTCAATATCTCCCCCTTGGGAACATTCATCCTCAAATATCAAAGAAACGTATATAAAAGACACAAACATGAAAATTTTCAGCCCACATAGAGATGAAACAATGCACTTAAACATCATTTCAAAAACTTCATCATAAATGTAAAATCAGCATAAACTTGTCAATTTAAACATAAACATATGAAATGACATGAGGCTGAACTTAAGACTTGAGATCAAATGAAGGACTTAGATCAATACATTAGACTTGAGTGGAGTGAAAAAGGTAAAGATATCTCTTTTCCATGTCCATTTTCGCCTCCCAAGTAGCATTCTCAACTTGTTGATTCCTCTAAATGACCTTAACGGAAGCCACCTCTTTGTTTCTCAACCTCTTCACTTGCTTATCCAAAATCTGAACCGGAACCTCTTTATATGTCAAATTATCCTCAACAACACCCAAAATATCAAGAGGCACAATGATATTCAGATCACCCATATATTTCCTCAACATGGACACATGGAACACAGTATGAACCAACTCCATCTCACTAGGCAACCTCAACGCATAAGCTATCTTGCCAACCCTCCTCATGACATAATAAGGACCAACATATCTTGGGCTCAACTTGACCTTGTTACCAAAATGGACCACACCCTTCATAGGTGAAACCTTTAGGTAGACCCAATCAAACTTTGAATTCAAGGTCTCTTCTCCTCACATTGGCATAGGATTTTTGACAACTTTGGGCCGTCTTCAACCTTTCTCTAATCATCCTAACCTTCTTAAGAGCCTTCTCCTCACATTGGCATAGGATTTTTGACACCTTTGGGCCGTCTTCAACCTTTCTCTAATCATCCTAACCTTCTTAAGAGCCTCCATAACTATATCTGGTCCCAACAAAGTTATCTCACCAACCTCAAACTATCTGACCACTGATCTACAATGTCTCCCATAGAGAGCCTGAAACGATCCCAAAAAGTGCTCGAAAATGTGCCTCGGAATGCCTAAAATTTTAAATTCCATATATCTCAAAATTTGTGTGTTATTTCAAAAATCTGACTTCATATTCTTGTTCAGGGGGTCAAAATTAGGGGAAAAGGGTCTAACTCTAATTTAAGAGCGAAAGATTAGAAATTATGAAATTCAAAAATGTAATTTCCAATGGCAAATCCGCGTCGCGGAACAGTACAAAAAGTGGCCTTTTTTTTACTCGGTCCAAGACTTTAAGTCTTGGGCCTAAGTGTTTCCAAACGTATTTTTACCCATACTTAGCCTTATTTCACCCTCATATCATCCTAAACATTTCCCAACACTCACTCAAACACTTAGCCATATTTTTATTCCCAAATTCAAGTCCCAAACCCTCATCTCAAGCTAAGGTTCTCCTTCAAGGTTATTCTTCAAGCTTCAAGTCTCCATCTCTAATCTTCACTAAGTTCATCTCCAAGCTAAGGTATGTGGCTTTTAGCCATTGGGTGCCTCCACCCCTGGTGCACTAACCTCCTTTTACTTAAATTGCATGATTTAAAGTTGATTTACAAATGGGTCTTGCTTATTATGAAATTCACTATACACCATGTTAAAGCTATGAGAAATTATGATTGATTTGCTATGTTTTGAGCTATAAATGTTTGATCTATTATAAGATTTGAGGAGGGGATTTGATGTATGTTTATTGAGGGTGTTGCAAGGTGATGATTGATGGTTTTACAATGGATTTTCTTGCATGATTTCATCTCTATATTTTATGGTTTGAGGGTGTTGCAAGGTGTTGATTGATGGGTTTACAATAGATTTTCTTGCATGATTTCATCTCTATATTTTATGGTTTTATACTAGCATTACATACCCTCTAAGTGTTTGATAAAATATCCGGATGTGGTTTCTTGAGGGATTAAAGGTCCAAAGCATGAGATATAATATGATTGACTATATAATGATAAAATGAGCTTATGTATATGATATACTCTATATAAAGTGTTGCATTAGACCATACCCAATTCGGGGGGACAAGAGCCCGGGTAACCGAGGTGGGGGTTTGTATTCATCAACCATATGAGGGGTTTGTACTTCGCCACCATGGTTATAAGGTATGATTATCATCAACCATGTGATGGGTTTGTACCACATAACCACCAAAGGTTTTGTACCTTGAAAATCTAGTTTGGTCTATTCTACACATATGATATCCTATATAAGTATGAGTTACTTGAGCATGATTTACTTAAAGCATTGATCATACATGTCATATTGTTATATTATGCCTATTGCTTAATATTATGCATTTTTATTATGATGCCTATCTATTGTTGCATTGCATCCTACACACTTAGTACATTCAAATGTACTAACACATACTCTTGCCTACACAATATCACCATGTACGAACCAGAGCCCAAGTTGATCATCCTCCTCTATGTGGCTAGTTTAGTGCTACTCAAGCTAGTTGGTAAATCTTCCACTTCGGGGACCTTAGTCTACGCTCTCTTGTTATGTATTGAGACACTCTTCTTTATGTTCTATTTGACTATGAGGGATAGCCCTGTTGCTTTTTCTTGGCCCCTGCTCTTATCTATGTAGTGGAGGTAGTTGTTAGATATGTTATGTATCTATGATATAAGTTTGACTCTTGTCTCTTGACTATGATATTGTGCAAGCTTTTATGTAGTAGAGGTGGTTGTTGGACATGTTATGTATCTATGATATAAGTTTGACTCTTGTCTCTTGACTATGATATTGTGCAAGCTTTTCTCTTAGCCCCTTTGCCCCTATTTTTGCTCTTTAATATTTTTATATGCTTCCGCGACCAATTATGTGTAATGATAAGTTATTAAGCATGCTTGGGGTTCCTTTGGGTTCCCCATTCACCATATCATGTCTAGGCCCTAGGCTTGGGTCGTGACAGAGCCTCAAAAGGAGTCATACCGATGCTATAATGATAGCTATTGTTGTAAGCAAACTCAATCAACGGAAGATGATCATCTCAACTACCTTTAAGCTCCAACACACATGCTCTATGAATATCCTCAAGGGTTTAGATGGTTCTCTCGGCTTGGCTATCCGTTTGAGGTTGGAAGGTTGTAGAAAGCTTAACTCTAGTACCAAGACCCCTTTGGAAGGACCTTCGAAAGTGTGAAGTGAATTGTGCCCCATGATCTGATATATGGACAAAGGAACCCCATGCAACCTTACCAAGTCATGAATGTACAACCTTGCATAATCTTCGGCCCCAAATGTGGTCTTAACTGGTAGAAAGTGAGCCAATTTTGTCATCATATCAACCACAATCCAAATGGAATCAAAACCCTTTCTAGTCTTGGGCAACCCAACCACAAAATCCATGTTAATCACCTCCACTTCTAAGTAGGAACCTCAATGTCTTGGGTTAGGTCACCCGGCCTTTGATGTTCGGCTTTGACTTGTTGACAAGTATGACAACCGAAAACAAATTTGGCAATGTCCCTCATCATGCCTCATCACCAATATACATCCCTCAAGTCTCTATTCATTTCGTGGAACCAATGTGGATAGAATAAGAAGAGTTATGTGTCTCATCAAGGATCCTTTCTATCAAACCATAAACATATGGTACACACAACCTTCCTTGATACCTAAGGGCACCATCTCCCCCTTGGGAGAAAACCTCCACTTTGCCCTCTTTCACCAAGACCTTCAATTCTAGCAAGAAGGGATCAAGATCTTATTTTGCCATCACCTCATTAACCAAAGAAGACTTAGAACCATCAACAACAACCACACCACTATTACCATCCTCTTCCAACCAAACTCCCAATCTAGCCAACCTGTGCGCCTCCTTAGCCATTTCCTTATCACCACCATCAACATGTTCTAGGCTACCCGTGGACACCCTACTCAAAGCATCTGCCACTACATTTGCCTTACCAGGATGATAATGCACACTCATGTCATAGTCCTTAAGAAGTTCTAACCATCTCCTTTGCCTCAAGTTGAGATCCTTTTGAGTGAAGACATATTGGAGGCTCTTATGATCGGTGAACACATCAACATGCACCCCATACAGTAGTGCCAAATCTTTAATGCAAACACAATGGCGACTAACTCTAGATCATGAGTAGGGTAGTTCCTTTCATGTACCTTGAGTTCTCTAGAAGCATAAGCTATGACTTTACCATTTTTCATCAACACACAACCCAAACCAACCCGGGAAGCATCACAATACACCACAAATCCCTCTAGCCCATCCAGTTGTGACAATATAGGAGTGGACATAAGCTTGTCTTTCAATATTTAGAAACTCCTTTCACATTTGGCCTTCTTTTGAGTCAATTTTGTCATAGGGGAAGCAATAGAAGAGAACCCATTCACAAACCTCCAATAATACCCCGCTAAGCCCAAGAAACTCCTAATGCCTGACGGGGTCAATAGTCTAGGCCAATTTCTAATCACACCGATCTTCTTTGGATCCAACTTAATACCATCCCCCAACACAACATGTCCTAGGTAGGCAACCTCTCTCAACGAAAATTCACACTTTTCATATTTAGCATATAATTTCTCCTCTCTCAATCTTTACAACACAAACCTCAAATGAGCCCTATGCTCCTCCTCACCACGAGAATAGATCAAAATGTCATCAATGAAGACCACAACAAAGGAATCAAGGTAGGGTTTAAAGACCCTATTCATTAGGTCCATAAAGATGGCCAGTGCATTGGTCAACTCAAAAGATATCACATCAAACTCATAATGCCCATATCTAGTCCGGAAGGTCATCTTGGGAATATCACACTCCCTTACC
>DF358492.1:92223-113183 GCA_000787875.1 Solanum virginianum
AACAAATCATCAATCTTTGGAAGAGGATACCTATTCTTGATGGTGACCCTATTGAGTTGCCAGTTTTCAATACACATCCTAAGGGACCCATCTTTCTTTTTCACAAACAACACCGGAGCATCCCAAGATGATTGGTCAAGTCTAATAAATCACTTCTCCAACAAGTCCCTCAAAATGTTCCTTCAACTCCTTCAACTCTGTCGGGGCCACACGGTAAGGGGGATTAGAAATGGGTTGAGTATCGGGGAGGAGGTCTCTGCCAAAGTCTATTTCCCTTTTGAGAGGAACACTGGGAAGGTCATTTGGAAAGACATCAAGAAACTCATTTATAATCGGAACCGACTCTATGGAAAGGACTTGAGACTCCACATTGCTAATCCTTACAAGATTGTAAAGACGCCCCTTAGAGATCAACTTACAGGTTTTAATACAAGAGATTAATCTACCCTTAACCACCATATCTTGACTTTCCTACTCAAGGACGGGTTCATTTAGAAATTAGAATCTGACCTTATGGGTTCTACCATCAATAAAAGCATAGTAGGCATGCAACCAATCTATCCTAAGAATGACATCAAAATCAACTATGTCTAACTTAACAAGATCACAAGGCAACACTTTATGCAAGATAGAAATAGGACAACTTCTATAAAGGTTTCTAGCAACAATAGATGCACCAATAGGAGTAGACACTTCATATGAGTTATGCAACACTCAGGGTCAACATGGAACTTTTGGGCAACGAAGGGGGTAACAAAAGAAAAAGTGTCACCTGGATCAATCAATGTATACACATTAAAGTCAAAGATTTTCAACATATTGATAACAACATCAGGGACTTCATAAACCCCTTGGCTCCCATACAAAGCATAGAGCCGATTGTGCCTTAGGGCACCATCTTGTCGGCTACCTCTCCTCAATGGGACCGCATTAGCACCTTGTGGATGAACCTCCTTGCCATTGTTACAGTTTCTAGGGTAATCTATAGCCTTATGTCCCAACTCCCCACAACCATAACAAGCACCGGTATTCTTAAAACATGGGCCACCATGACCCTTACCATACTTTGGACACATATTAATAGGAGCCATACCCCTAACACCTTGGACTGTCGGAAGATCATTTGCAACCCTTTTATCAAATGCATGAGTAGGTCTTTGGCCTTGATTGACCCGGCCACTCCTTTGGAATTTACCCTCAAAACGAGCCCTCTTGGCCTCATTTCCCCTTCTCTTCCTCAATTTCTCCTCTTCCATTTGCTTGGCATAGGTCATCAACCATGACAAGTCCATGTCACTAATCAACATGGTGGACCAGCATTCTTCACTAACCAAGTCGGAAACACCTATCACAAATTTGTTCATCCTAGATCTCGAGTCGGCCACCAAATGTGGAGCATATTTTGTAAGTTGGGTAAACTTGAGGGCAAACTCCCTCATACTCATGGACCCTTGTCTCAAATTAATAAATTCCCCAACTTAGCCTCCCTAAGCTCAAGAGGTAAGAACCGATTAAGGAAGGCCACATTGAACTCCTCCGAGAGCACCACATAGCCAACTCCCTTCTCTTCCTTCCATTGGTTGTACCATATTTGTGCTATCCCTTTGAGTTGGTAGGCCACCAACTCTGCCTTATCATCTGGCCTCATACCCATGATAGATAAAATTTTGTAGACCTCATCAATGAACTCTTGGGGGTCCTCACTCACCTTTGACCCATGGAATTCAGGGGGATTCATTCTCATGAAGTCTCTCACCCTAGAGGCCAATATAAGAGCATGAGGGACTTTGGCCTCTTTTTTGGCTTGATTAGCCGCCACTTGTGCAAGCAAGATGCGAGCATCCCTAAGCTCTCCATTAGACGATTGCTCCTCTAGCATGCGGGCTCGTCTTCCCCTCGTATTAGGCATGATCTAGCATAGCAACGAGCAATTGTTAGGGGGAAAAACTTACTCCAACTCTATAACACGACTTAGAACATGAAAAAGGGAAACATTTCCTAAAATGTTTCATAGTCTCTTACTCATAGTTGTGGTGCACAACACAACCATGAATGACACTCTAATCCAAGTTGTGTGTTGGACTCTGAGGATCTAACAACCTAGTGCTCTGATACCACCTTTGTCATGACCCAAGCCTAGGTCCTTGACGTGACCAGCCAATGGGGAACTCGAAGGAACCCCAAACAAGCCTCATAGCATATCATTACATATCTATAGTCATGGAAGCAATTAGAATGATAATAAGAGATAAATGTAAACAAGGGAAACAGGGACTAAGGGTAACTTCTATATCATGAACATCAAGAGTCAAAGCTCATAGCATAGGTACATACATGTCCAATAACACTATACTACATAGATAAGAGTGGGGGCCAAGAGAAAGTAATTGGGCTCACCCTCATAGTCAATACATAAGTCAAAGAGAAAGTCTTAATACATAGCAAGAGATCATAAATAATGTCTCCAAAATGGAGGACTCACCAACAAGTTTGATAGAAGTCATACTAGCGACGTGGAGGAGGATGATCAAACGGTACACCGATTCTTACATGATAGATGTTTCACCAACTAGCTTAAGAGATATTGTACTAGCCACGCAGAGGAGGAAAATGATCAAATGGATCTCCGATTCCTACATGGTAAGATCATGTAGGCATAGAAAATGCGTTAGTATGCTTGAATATACTAAGTATGTAGGATGCAATGCAACAAGAGGTAGGTATCAAGGTAAAATGCATAATCATAATCAATGAGTAGCATACTAACAATATGACATCTATGAATGATGCTTGAAGTAAAACCATGCTTATATAGTTTATAACACGAGTGTAAGGAGTGACCATTATAGTGCAAGCCAAGGCCTACCACCCCCTTGGATAGGCGAATAAGGTACTAGCCCCTTTATGAGGTTGATGGAGTACAAACCCCCTACCGAAGTTGACGGAGTACTAACCCCCATAGAGGTTGACGGAGTACTAACCCCCCCATAGAGGTTGATAGAGTACAAAACCCCAATCAAGGTGGATGGGTACCAACCCCTAACAAGGTTACTATGGCCTACCACCCCCCGAGCTAGGCGACCAAGGTACCAATACCTCGATATGCTACCCAGGCCTACAACCCCCCGAGCTAAGGTTGGTCATCCCCAACACTATATAGATATATATCATATGTATATATACACATTCCTTTCATCATCATATCAATAAATACATTCCTTTTCATCATCATTCCATCATTATTATATCATTATTTCATTACTATATAGTTATTCATCTTATAAGACATGCATTGGACCTTCAATTCCTCAAGAATCCACAACTGGACGTTTTATCAAACACTTAGAGGGTGTGTAATGCTAGTGTAAAACCATGCAATTTAAGAGTGAAATCATGCTAGAAAAATCAATGTAAAGCCATCAATAGATACTTAGTAACACCCTCAAACAATATACATCAAGATCCTTCATCAATTCTCATAATAGAACCTTGCTTCATAGATCCAAACATAGTAAAACAATCACAATTTCATAAACCCAACATAGTGTGCATTGATTTTTATAATAGATAAGACCCATGAATAAATCAACTTTAAATCATGCAATTTTGAGTAAAAAGAGCCTAGGAATCATGGGTGAAAGGAACCCATGAAAGAAACCCACATACCTTAGCTTTGGAGATGAATTTGATGAAGATTGGAGATGGAGACTTAAAGCTTGAGAGGAAATCCTTCGATCCGGAAAGGGTTTTGAGACTTGAGTTTAGGAGATAAAATATTGGTTAAGTATTTGAATGAGTATTAGGAAATGTTTAGAATTATATGAGGGTGAAAAATGGCTAGGTATAGGTATATTCACGTTTGGGGACACTTAGGCCCAAGACTTAAAGCCTTGGACCGCAACAAAAATAACTGGGCAGAATTTACATGGGTCCGCATCTGTTCCACGATATAGACCTATCACAGAGGATAGATTTACACTGGTCCGCAATAGCTGTGCATCCAGCATTGTCGCAGATCGATTCCACAAATAAAAATTTTTAAAATTTGAAATTGTTATTCGTTTACTCTAAAATAGGAGTTAGACCATTTTTTTTCTAATTTTGACCTCCTAAATAAGGATATGAAGTCAAATTTTTGATATCGTGCATAAATTTTGAGATGTATAGAAATTACAATTTCAGGCACTTTTGAGGCACATTTTCATGCACTTTTTGGGGTTGTTTCAGTCTGGAATAGATAACAACAAGATGAAATCTCAAAGAAACATCAACGAAGTGAAGTCTGAGTCTCAACACTGAATCAGGAAATGATAAGAAACTTTGCACAATAAGATCAACTACCCCGTGGGAGTCTTCTGCTCAATCTGCAAAGAGGAAACAAAGTAGAGGTGAGTACACCAAAATGTACACAGTAGGTTCAACCAACTAGGTAGTAGAAATTGAATAAGCATGTAATAACAAGGAATCCCTGTCACCTGCATTGAAGGGTAAGTACACAATATATGTATATATAGTTAATAGAATAGCTAAAGATAGCAAATACAAACAGTGATGCAACGCAAATGAGATGATGTATGCAATGCATGGGGTGGAATCACGACTATCACACAGCCAGTGTACACATCGATTAAGCAAAATCTATTAATAGAACCTGAGGGTCTCACAGACTATGTACTATATCTTTCAATCACAATATCTCAAACTTGTCGCCTTAGTGTGGCCAAGGATTTTAAAAGTGGTACAATCTTTCCCTTGCCACCTTAGCGTGGTCAAGGGGTTTTATAAAAAGTGATACAATATCTCAACCTTGCCATCTCAGCGTTGTCAAGAGGATGGTACAGATGCAATATGAGATGAATGCATGTCAATGACATAAATCCAAGTTTATTAACAACAATATAACTCAAATATGGATAAATAGCCATCATAGAGTAAGGGAAATAAAGTCAAGTGTCACAACTATCACTACAAACCATCAACATGCCTCAAACCACCATACTTTCACCAATAGCTCAAACTGCCAATAAAACTGGGCTCTCAAGTCCTAAGATACATGCACATGATTCCGAAAGTATCACAAATACCATGAGGTTACCACAAAACTCCCCAAATGATATCACAAATCTCATATACCATTAGAACCAAGATTTCAAGCAACTTAGACCTCAAAATGAGCTCCAATCAACCAACCAATATCAAGAATATATTATACGCATCAAGAGATGAAGTTTGATAACCATATTGGCACGAATTAGACTTAAGAGCAAAATAATCAAAGTTAGGGCTAAAATTTAAAGTTCTCGAATATAGAAATAAACACAAAATCATGATTCTACGCGAGACAAGGAGTTTGTGAGTGCAAATCCCACTAAAATTGAACTTAAATTGAGGGAGAAATCAACAATTAAAATTTTCAAATCAAAGGCATAGAAAACCAAATTTAAATATCCAAAATCATGAAATCCAAGATAAAATCTAGAGGAATGTAATAGAAATTAATCAAATTGATGTTAGAAACACTTATCAAAATGGTTTTCCCGAAAAGCCTTTTCAAAAATTGCCCAACAAAGCTTGAAAATGTTAAAAATGGTTGAAAATTGTTGGTTCCTCATTCTTAAAACTAATCAGGTAAATTTACACTCCACGAACGCAGGGTGGAGCCCATTAACATAAAGGGAAAGAATGGCAAAGCTCCGTGAATGTGGAACAAAGTCCACGAACGGGGTGGGTTTACTGAATTGACCTTCCGAATGCGGAGTCCTTATCCGCGAATGCGGAGAAAGGGGAAAGTACACTTGCGTGAATACAATGCTACAGGGTGTGAACATGGAGAATACTTTGAAGTTGAACAAGAGTTTCCAAAAACCAACAAATTTAGCTATCATAACGACTCAGAACGGACCCCCGAGATCCATTTGGAAACTATACATCAGAAAATAGACATGTATACATACCAAAAATGGTGATCCAGACTCAATGGAATTATCAGAATTTGATTTTGAGGTCTCCTCGACACAGTTACTGATAAAACTAGTTTAAAATATAAAATACCAAAACTGTCCTCAAAAACTTCAAAAATTATAACGAGATCATTTTTAGGATTAGTTTCATCATCCAGAATTACTAGAACTGTCAAAATTTCAATTTGAGCTTTCGAACTCCAAATATTGACCAAAGTCATCCATAGGCTTCAAAATCAACTATAAATGCAACTTTGGGTCCAAAATCTTTGTTTTAACTCTAAATTCGATTCCGTAACTTCTCTTTGACTAAATTTGATGTTTTGGAGCTAATGTAATTGACAAATTTCTAATCCGACATCTGAAACTTAGAATGATACAAAAACTCACCTTTTTGACAACTTCTAAAAATGCCAAAACTCATATTTTTTTACTTTTAAAACACAAGATCTCAGGTCCAACAAGACAAATAGTTTAAAATAAGTCCAAAATAACTTACAAAAGGGCAAAATAGTAATTTTTACAAATAAGCTCATAAATGATAAACAGTAAGTTGATTACATACTATACTCATACATCTGATTTTATGATGCAGGTTTGAGCATTAGTTACCAGCATGAATATTTGAGCCTACAATAGTAATAACCAGAAATGAGGGGTGAGCACCTAGTATTTTTTATGATTACATTCTCTTTCAGCTTCTTTGGCTTGTCTTTTGCTATTTTGAGACTAGCCTGTTGTGTATATATTTATTTTGGGCCTATTTTTGAGGCATGTATCCCTTTATAGTAGCTCTGTACCGATGGTTTCTAGGTACTGTGAGAGATCTTTATTGTATTTTGTCTACATATGAGTGTCTTCCACTTATTATTCTATTTTTAGCTTCTAAATTGTTATTCTCGCTTGGTATCTACTAAACCCATTACTTGCATTTTTGGGTAGAATTGTTCAAAATCGAAACTGATAACTTAAATAAAAAAAGTCCATAATGGGTTATTGATTTAGCAGTTTCGATAATGGTTTTATTTTTTGTTATTGGGTTATCAGATTTTAACGGCTTTAGGTTCTTTCTTAATAGGTTAACTAATAACTTGATAGTAAATTAAATAACTATAGTTGTACTATTTGGTATATCAAGTCTTTCACAATTTCATACTTTAATTTTTTACTATCTAAACTCAGAGTTATTCTATAGTGTGACAGTGTTCAATTTTTAGCATGATGCAATCTTTCAACTCATGATAAGCTTATTCTTAAGTAATTTTCAATAAAAAATTTTTGTATCAAATCTTAACGGTTAGATCGATAATCGAAGCAATAACGATCATAATCAATAAATTAATAATCGATAAGCCAATACCTTAATGATTTTATAATGGATTAGAATATCTACGAATGAAAACTAATAAGTCAAATCGATAAACTTTAAACCCGAACTAAACTGATCAATATGCCACCCCTATGTATGATTGTGTTGGGATGGTTTTATACTCTAAGAATCTAGATTATTCTAATTCTTCTAATAAATATCTTCCTCAAATATCTAATACTATAGACTATCTAGATTTTTTTTATTTTCCTAAAATATCTAATACTCTAGACTATCTAGATTTTTCCTAAGTACAAATATCAAATTTATCAGTCTAGGAATTCTAGAGAGTTCTACTAAATAGCTGGGATCTTTTGTACTTCCAAAAAATTATCTTTATTTTCACAATGAGTTGATTAATTGAGCTGCCTCTGTTCTTTTCAAGAACTGATCATAGAAATCCTATCGTAATCATGAATGGGATCAATATTACTAACTTGAGTGATCATGACTCAGTAGAAAGGCTCTTAAGGCCAGAAAACCAAAATTGGAGAAATTCGGGAAATTATAATGCCAATAGGGATGATCCCATTGAATGGATTAGAAGTGAAACGCCCCAAAAATGTGCTTTGAAAATGTCCATAATCATAATTTTCACATATCTCAAAATTCGTATGTAATATCAAAAATCCAACTTCATATTCTAGATCAGGGGCAAAATTAAGTTGGAAATGAGTATAATCCAGATTTAAGAGGAACCGTAGAGAAAAATAACTTTTGCTAATTTTTCTTATCCAGTGTCTATTCGTACCCTAGCCGCGATGCGTCAGGGCACGGATCAGTATTAATTTTCCTCCGCCATTAGTCCGCATCGCGGTCCAGACTTGGACCAGTTCAATTTTTTCCTCAATTTTCGTGTGATGGCCAAGGACATTGGGGTCATAGCCCCACGCCCATTTATATGTAAAAACACCTATACTTAGCCATTTTTAACTCTATATCACTCAAGACCCTCTCAAAAACCTCTCCAAGACTTTACCAAATATCTCATTCAAGTTTCAAGGATTTCAAACCTAACTTTGGAACTCAAGGATTCTCTTCAAGTTTTTTAAGTTCATCTCAAGAAAACCCAAGTTTCAGGTATATGGATTACATCTATTAGGTCCTTTCACCCATGGAGCTCAATCCTCCTTTTTTTGGAAATTGCATGCTTTCAAGTTGTGTCATCTATGGGTATCTCTTATTATGGATTTTGATTATAAATTATGTTGGGATTTTAGGAAATGTTGATTGATTATGCATGTCAATTGCTTTTGTTTATTGAGACTATGCATGTTTTGAGCTATGAAACTATGATCTATTATAAGATTTGATAATGGATTTCAAGGTATCCTATATGAGGGTTTTACTATGTGTTGGTGGGTTGATTTACATTGAGTTTTCTCATATTATTTCACTCTTGAATTGCATAATTTTGAACTAGCATTTTGAACCCACTAAGTGTTTGATAAAATGTCTTGACAAAGATTCTCAAGTTATTGATGAACCACTACATGCTTTATAAATCAAGTGACTTTATGATGATTAAGGGATTGTACGTATGCATTGAATTCATAAAAAGTATCTATAGTATTGCAAGTAGACCACACCTTATTGGGGGGATGACATGCCCAATCACCTTATTGAGGGGGTGACATGCCTCAACCACCCTATTAGGGAGTGACATGCCCATACCACCATGTTGAGAGGCGACATACCTCAACCACATTATTGGGAGGTGACATACCTAAACCACCATGTTAAGGGGTGAATACCTCAACCACCTTACTGGGGGGTGACATGCCCATACCACCATGTTAAGGGGTAGACACCTCAATCACCTTACAAGGGGATGACATACCTTAGATTCCAAGTAGTAGTTCACTTGGTCTAAAATGATTATGGTATCTTCCCACACACGTAATATGTTCTATACAAGTTATATGATTTACAAGCATGGTTTACTTCAAGCATTGATCATGCATGCCATATTGATATTATACTTACCCATCACTTATGATTATGCATTTTGACTATGTTGACTTATATCTTATTGAATTGCATACTACATACTTAGTACATTCAAATATACTAACGCATACTCTATGCCTACATGATATTACTATGTAACAACCAAAGCACCTCTCGATCATCATCCACGTGGCTACTATGGGCATTTCAAAGATAAGCTTTGATGAGTCCTCAAGTCCAAGGACACTAGTCTATATTACTCTTACTATATTGAGACCTCTTCATGTTGAACACTTAATACGATAAGGGTGAGCCCGAAAAGAGTCTTGGCCCCCACTCCAATCTATGTTAGAGATATTATTAGAAAAATTTGATGTACTTAAGCTATGAGCTTGACTCTTGAATGTTTTATGATTATCAAAGACGTTCCTTAGTCCTGTTTTCAATCTATGTTAGAGGTATGCTTAGAACGATGACTCTACTAATGCAATGCGATTAAAGACTGAACGTTAGTCCAACTTTCCCTTATTATATTATCCCTTGTGGTTGTTTACCTTGCTTCCACGAACAAAGATACGTGATTGATATGCTAAGAGGCTTATTTGGGGTTCCTTCGGGTTCCCCATTCACCATGTCACATATAGGCCCTAGGCTTGGGCCATAAAAAACATGATACCAGAGCACTAGGTTGTTAATGGTCCTCGAAATCCAACACACCACATCGATTAGAGTCTTATTCATGGTTATAAAGCATGCCATAACTATGAATGGGTGGCTATGAGGCATTTTAGGAAATGTTTCACTTCTTCATGGTCTATATCATGATTTAGATGTAAGTGCAAGGCTGTTCCCCTAACGAATGTTCATTGCTATTCTAGACCATGCCAATTCCAACAGGGAGACTAAGGAGAGCCCATACACCCAAAGAGCAACCAACCCCTCCCGCTCCTCAAGCTACTCAAGGTAAAGGGATAGCCCAAGATGAATTTTGGGATGCTATTACAATGTTGGCTCATGCTATGACCAACCAAATCCACCAAGGGGTCCAAGCCCCTCATGCTCCCACTCCGCCTTCTAGGGTGACAGATTTCACTAGAATGAACCCACCAAAATTCCATGGATCCAAGATAAAAGAGGATCCCCAAGAGTTCATCGATGAGGTGTAAAAAATGCTATCTATCATAAGGGTCAACTTGGAAGAAAAGGCAGAGGTAGCGGCCTACCAACTCAAAGGGGTAGCTCAAATTTGGTTTACACAATAGAAGATCGAGAAAAGCGAAGTAATGATGCTATCCCTTCAGAAGAGTTCAAAGCCACATTCCTCAACCGGTTCTTCCCTATCAAGCTAAAGGAGGCTAAAATGATAGAGCTTGTGAACATTAAGCAAGGATCCAGGAGTATGAGAGAGTATGCCCACAAGTTCAACCAACTCTCCAAGCATACCCCATAATTGGTTACCGAGCCGAGATCAAGGATGAACAAATTTATGTCGGGTGTGTCTGACTTAGTTAATGAAGAGTGTCGTACCGCCATGCTAATAGGTGATATGGATTTGTCCCACCTCATGACATATGCCAAACAACTAAATAGGAGAAAAGCTTAGAAAAAGAAGAAGTGGTGAGTCCAAGAAGGCTCATTTTGAAGGTGGATTCCAAAATTCCAAGGGTGGCAAATTTCCTCAAGGCCACAAGTTCCAAGGCCAAGGGTCCTCCAATGCCCCTAATAGGAGGTTTGCTAATGACAATCCAAGATTCCAAGGTGGTAATAGTAAGGTGCCTAACCCTATATGCCAAAGATATGGTAGGACCCATAATAGCCCATATTTGAAAAACTCTAATGCTTGATATGGTTATGGTAAAGTGGGTCATAAGGTGATTAATTGTCCCCGTGCTCAAAAAAAAGGTAAAGATAGTCATCCACAAGGCCAAGGTGCAAATACGGGTCAAAAGACAAAAGGAGGCCAACAAAGGGGTGGGATGCTCCGAGGCAAAAAAGATTCTATGCTCTTCAAGGAAGAACAAGGGATGGATGAGGTACCAGATATCCTCACTGGTATGTTAAAGGTTTTTGATTTTGAATGTGTATGCATTGATAGACCTGGATTCCACTCTTTCTTATATTACTCCATTTGTTGCTAAAAAGCTTCATGCTAGTCCCGAATTGTTGTCTCAACCTTACGAAGTGTCAACCCCCATTGGGTGAGTCCATTGTTCCTAGAAGAGTCAATAGAAATTCCCACATGTTCATATTGCATAAAATCTTGCCTTATGACTTTATTGAATTAGATATGGTGGATTTTGATGTCATTCATGGGATGGACTACTTGCATACATATTATGCTTCTATTGATTATAGAACCCCTAGGGTTAAATTCTAATTCCCTAATGAGCCCATCCTTGAGAGAAAAAGTTGTGATGTGGTGGTCAAGGGTAGATTCATTTCTTGCCTTAAAGCCCAAAGGTTGATTTGTAAAGGTGTCTCTATCATCTTGTAAGGGTTAGGGATGTTGAGTCCAAAGTCCTTCCTATTGAGTCAGTTCTGATAGTTAATGAGTTTCTTGATATCTTTACCGCTGAGCTTTCCAGTGTTCCTCCTGAAAGGGAAATAGACTTGGGTATAGATCTCCTTCCCAATACTCAACCCATTTCAATTCCCCCTTACCGTATGGCCCCAGTGGAGTTGAAGGAGCAATTGAGGGATTTATTGGAGAAGGGTTTTGTAAGGCCTAGTAAGTCACCTTGGGGTGCATCGGTGTTATTTGTGAAGTAGAAGGATAGTTTTCTTTGAATGTCCATTGATTACCAGTAACTTAATAGAGTCACCATAAAGAACCAGTACTATCTACCAAGGATTGATGACCTTTTAAATCAACTTCAAGGGGCTAGTCACTTTTCTAAGATTGATCGTCGATCCGGGTATCACCAAATGAAAGTGAGGGAGTGTGATATTCCCTAGAGGTCTTTTCGAACTAAGTATGGGCACTTGGAATTATGGTTATGTCTTTTTAGTTGGCTAATGTACCAGCTACATTATGGATCTTATCAATAGGGTCTTTAAACCCTATGTTGACTTGTTTATGGTGGTTTTATTGATGATATCTTAATTTATTCCTATAGTAAAGAGGAGCATGTGAGTCATTTGAGAGTGGCGTTGCAAATCTTGAGGGAGGAGAGGATGTATGCCAAATATGAAAAATATGAGTTTTGGTTTAAAGAGGTTACTTTTCTAGGGCATGAGGTCTCGGGTGATGGCATTAAGGTGGATCCTAAGAGGATGGAGGTGATTAGAAATTGAGACCTTTGACTCTATCGAACATTAAAAGTTTCTTGGGTTTGGTGGGTTATTACTAGAGGTTTGTAAACGGCTTCTCTTCTATTGCTTCTCTTTTTACTAAGCTGAAACAAAAGAAGACAAAATTTGTGTGGACTGATGAATGTGAGAAGAGTTTCCAAACTTTGAAAGATAAATTTGTCTCTACTCCTATCTTATCTCTACCGAAAGGGTTGGAAGGATTTATTGTATATTGTGATGCCTCAAGGATTGGCTTAGGGTATGTATTGATGCAAAATGGTAAAGTGATAGCATATGCCTCTAGGCATCTTAAGGTGCATAAGAAGAATTATCCGACCCATGATCTTGAATTGGCGGCTGTGGTATTTGCTTTGAAAATTTGGCATCACTACTTGAATGGGGTTTATGTCGCTATGTTTACCGACCACAAGAGTCTCCAATATGTGTCCACCCAAAAAGATCTTAACTTGGGACAAAAAAGGTAGTTAGAGCTCCTAAAAGATTATGATATAAGTGTGTATTATCACCCTGGCAAAAAAAGATCTTGACCCTGCCTTGCTAGAGTTAAGGAGGTAAAGGCAAAATAAGATCTTGAACCTGCCTTACTAGAGTTGAAGAACTTGGTGAGAGATGGTAAAGTAGAGGTTTTCTCCCAAGGGGAAGATGGTGTCCTTAGGTGCCAAGGTAGAATGTGTATGCCAAATGTGGGTGACTTGAGAGAGTTGATCTTGAAGGAGGCCTATAATTCATCCTATTCCATTTAACCTAGTTCTAAAAAGAGGTATAAAGACTTGAGGGAGGTGTATTGGTGGGGTGGTATGAAGAGGGACATTGCTAAGTTCATATTCGAGTGTCACAATTGCTAACAAGTGAAAGTTGAACATCAAAGGTTGAGTGGCCTAGCCCAAGGTATAGAGATTCCTACTTGGAAGTAGGAAGAGACCTACATGGATTTTATGGTTGGGTTGCCTAAGATTAGGAAACGTTTTGACTCTATTTGGGTTGCTGTTTATAGAATGACAAAGTCGGGTCACTTCTTACCCGTCAAAACTACTTATGGTGACGAAGATTATGCCAAGTTGTATATACATGAGTTGGTTAGATTGCATGGGTTTCCCTTGTATATCATTTTAGATCGTGGTGCTCAATTCACTTTTCACTTTTGGAGGTTCTTCCAAAGAGGTCTTGGTACCAAGGTTAAGATTTCATCCTCAAACGGACAGTCAAGCTGAGAGGACTCTCCAAACTCTTGAAGATATGCTTAGAGCTTATGTTTGGAGTTTACGGGTCTCATTGAATTTGCTTACACCAATAGCTACCACTTAAGCATTGGTATGGCTCCTATTGAAGCTCTTTATGGTAAGCATGGTAGATCCCCGGTTGGGTGGTTTAAAGTTGGGGAAATGGCTTTTCTAGGTCCTGATTTGGTCATGGACGCCTTGGAGAAGGTGAGGTTGATAAGGGAGAGACTAAAAACAGCCCAAATTAGACAAAAGTCCTACTCCAATGTGAGTAGAAGAGATCTTGAGTTTAAGGTTGGTGATTGGATTTACTTGAAAGTCTCACTTATGAAGTGTGTGGTTTAGTTTGGAAAGAAGCGGAAATTGAGCCCAAGGTCTGTGGGCCCTTATAAAGTTTTTAAGAGAGTGGATAAGGTTGCATATGAGTTGGAGTTGCCTATGGATATGAATATGGTTCATCCAGTCTTCCATGTATGCATGTTGGGAAAGTGTGTGGGTGACCCAAGTGCTATAATGCCCTTGGATGTTGTGAGTATTATAGAAGATAATTTGACCTATAGAGAGGTCCCAATGGAGATTTTGGATAGACAAGTAAAGATGTTGAGAAATAAAGAGGTAGCTTTCATCAAGGTCCTTTGGAGGAATCAACAAGTTGAAAGTGCCACATGGGAAGCCGAGGCGGATATGAGAAAGTAATATCCATATCTCTTCCACTATACTCAAGCCGAAGGTACTCATTAAATTCCCCTATATGATTTCAAGTTTTAAGTTTCAGCCCTTATGTCATTTTGCATGCATTCATGATTATGTTGACAAGTTTATAGTGATTTTGGATACTCATGTTGAGATTTTTGAAAATAATGTTTAAATGCATTTGTTGCATTCATGTTGGGCTGAACTCTTCATGATTAATTCTCTTATGCACTTTTCTTTGACAATCAAGGACGAATGTTCCCAAGGGGGAGATATTGAAACACCTAAAAATGTGCTTCGAAAATGCCTATAATTGTAATTTCCATATATCTCAAAATTCATACGTGATATCGAAAATCTGACTTCATATTCTTGATCAGGGAGCAAAATTGAGTGGGAAATGGATATAACCCGAATATTAGAGGACCCATAGCAAAAAATAATTTTTGCTAATTTTTCTTATTTAGTGTCTGTCCGTGCCCTGGAAGTGACGCGCCAAGGGCGTGGATCAGTGTTAATTTTTCTCCACGATGGGTCTGGGTCGCGGACCAGTACAACTTTTTCCTCAATTTTTCCTATTTTGGCCAAGGGCATTGGGGTCATAGCCATATGCCCACTTATGCATAAAAACACCTACAATTAGCCAATTTTTAAACTCTGTATCACTCAAGACCCTCTCAAAAACATCTCCAAGACTTAACCAAATATCTCATTCAAATTTCAAGGATTTTAATCCTAACTTTGGAACTCAAGGATTCTCTTCAAGCTCTAATTCTCTTCAAGCTCTTCAAGCTCATCTCAAGAAAATCTAAGTTTAAGGTATGTGGGTTTCATGCATTAGATCCTTTCATCCATGGAGCCCAATCTTCCTTTTTATGAAAATTGCATGTTTTCAAGTGTTTCATCTATGGGTATCTCTTATTATGGATTTTAATATTATCAATTATGTTGGGGTTTTAGGAAATGTTGATTGATTATGCATGTCAATCTATTTCAAGCTTATACTATGAAATGGTTTTGTCTAATGAGAATATGCATGTTTTGAGCTACAAAACTATGATCTATTATGAGATTTGATGATGGATTTCAAGGCATCCTATATGAGGGTTTAACTATGTGTTAGTGGGTTGATTTACATTGAGTTTTCTCATATTATTTCACTCTTGAATTGCATGATTTTGAATTAGCATTATGAACCCACCGAGTGTTTGATAAAATGTCTTGACAAGGATTCTCAAGTTATTGATGACCTATTACATGGTTTATAAGTCAAGTGACTTTATAATGATCAAGGGCTTGCACGTATGCATTGAATTCATCAAAAGTATATATGGTGTTGCAAATATACCACACCTTGTTGGAGGGGTGACATGCCCAATCACCTTGTTGAGGGATGACATGCCTCAATCACCTTGGTTGGGGGTGACATGCCCAATCACCATGTTGAGGGATGACATACCTTGGTCACCTTGTTGGGGGATGACATTCCCAATCACCATGTGGAGGGGTGAGTACCTCGATCACCTTATTGGGGGTTGACATGCCCAATCACCTTGTTGAGGGGTGAATACCTCAATCACCTTACAAGGGAGTGACATGCCTTGGATTCCAAGTAGTAGTTCGCTTGGTCTATATTGGTTATGGTATCCTCCCATATATGTAATATGTGCTTTGCATGTTATATGACTTACAAGCATGGTTTACTTCAAGCATTGATCATGCATGCCATATTGATATTATACTTACCCATTGCTTATGAGTATGCATTTTGACTATGTTTACTTATGTCTTGTTGCATTGTATTCTACATACTTAATATATTCAAACGAACAAACGTATACTCTATGCCAACATCATATTACAATGTAGGGACCAGAGCACCTTCTGATCATCCTCTACGTGGCTAGTTCAGTGCATTCGAGTTAAACTTTGGTGAATCCTCAAGTCCAAGGACACTATCTTTATTACTCTTTCTATATTGAGATTTCTTCATGTTGAACACTTGTTATTATGAGGGTGAGCTAGGAGAGTGTCTTGGCCCCCGCTCCAATCTATGTTAGAAGTGTTGTTGGAAAATTTTGATGTACTTAAACTATGAGCTTGACTCTTGAATGTTTTATGTTTATCAAAGGCTTCCCCTAGTCCTGTTTCCCTTATTTATATCTCTTGTTGTTATTTTGCTTCTGTGACCAAGGATGTGTGATTGATATGCTAAGAGGGTTGTTTGGGGTTCCTTTGGGTTCACCATTCGCCGTGTCATGTCTAGGCCCTAGGCTTGGGTCGTGACAAGAAGGCTAGGACAACATCTTCCTAGCTTTGATGATCTTGTTGAACAATATCTGACTTGCTTTGGTTCTGATGATCATGAGTATGACAATATGGATGGTCTAAATGAGGAAGATTCTATATTGGAGTATTTTAAAACAAGAACTTATCATGTTTTTTTTCGGTTAACAAGAAAATTTATATTACTGATTAGTATATGCTAATACAGAGTACTGCCAGGGAGGGATCCTGGTGCCATAATGTTTGGAGGGGTTACATTAGTAATTACACTAGGAAATGTAGTTAAATTAGAGGCTTTAGTGAACTTATTATGTTGTTGGCCTAAAGATATAGCAAATAATCCAACAGAAAATAAAGAGATTTGTGCAATATGTCAATGGAATTAGAACATGAAGAGATTGTTGGAACACTTGGATGAGGACATGAACATCATGCAGGTTGTATCAAACTATGGTTGCTAAGTGAAAAAAATTATCCCATGTGCCGAGCTTTGGTTGTTCCCTTACATCAAGGAAGATAACTATAGAAGTGAAGGATAAATAGAAGGAATATATTTTTCTTAGAGATCGTTTAAGTTATATTAGGCTACTTAAGGCCACTTGAGATAATTAATATCATCAATTACATCTCTATGTATACTACTTGAAATGTCAATTCAAGAGTCTTGCACAATAACTAGATACATATATCACAATTCACTTTATACATGTATTAACTAGATAGATGTATTTCTAACTCCTAAAATACTTCTTGAAAAACTAAGATATAATATTGAAAGACTAAAAGTCAAAGATAATATCCTTATGAATGCATTAATTCCAGCACTCCCCCTTAATCCATTTGCTTGACAACACCAATTCATTTCTAAAAGATAGTAAAGCTTTTCTCTGGGATGTGCCTTGATGAAGATGTCAGAAAGTTATTCTCCTATTTGGCAATAATGCAACTAAATTTCACCTTTCTCTTATGCTTCTCGAATAAAATAGTACCTGATGAAAAAATACTTTGATTTTCATGGCTGATGGGATTCTTGGCAATGCAATCGCTGATTTGTTATGGCAATACAAAACAGTCCCTTTTTTTTATTTTTTACCAATGTTATCACGAATTCTCCTAAGCCAAATAGCTTGTGAAGTAGCATTAGCTGCTGAGACATATTATTCTTCAGCGGTGGATTGAGCAACAACACTTTGCTTTTATGAAAGCCAAGAACAAACACTTGAACAAAAGAAGAAAGCGACCAGGAGTACTTTTCATGTCATCTATAATTCCTACCAAGTCACTATCAGAATAACCAATCAAGTTCAAATTTTCATCAAATTTGTACATTATCCCATAATCTATTGTTCCTTGCAAGTATCGTAGAACATGCTTCGCAGCTCTAAAATACACTTGGCTTCGTTCTTGCATGAATATGGATAATAGACTTGTAGCAAACATAATGTCAGGTCTTATTGAAGTAAGATATGATAAGCTTCCAATTAAGCTCCTATAAAGTGAGCCATTAGCTTTTTTTTTCCTCCATCATCTTTTCTAAACTTCTTATTTACTGCTAAGCCTGGGAACGGAACTGATACCTACTGGTACCGGTACCGGTACCGGTTCGGTTCCATCTTGGTTCAGTACCGGTTCCAGTACCAGTCTGGTAGTATGCCGGTAGGGTCCGATATTGGGGGGATCGATATAGGTAACGGGATGGGATGGGTTAAAATTACTGGTTCCGTTATATCGATACCGCTTCAAAATTATCAGATAAAAATTTTTAAAAAAAATTAAAAAGTTTTCATTGGACCATTGGGGATTGGGGCCCACCCCAATGGCTAATTCTAACTTTTGCAACGTTAAAGAGCCGTTGGGTAACGACTCTTTCCCCAATTTCTTTATTTTTTTATTTTTTTAAATTACCTTCTAATTATTTTACTATAGATACCTCACCCCTTTACATTTTTTTACATACAAAAATCAAATTCTCTCAATCTTATTCTCTCAAATCTCAATCTTACTCTCAAATTTCTACTATCTACTGCTATAATTATAAATATTTATTATTTACGCTCTATCTCAATTAGTAACTTATTAATATTAATATATTAGTTCGTCAATTTTGGTGGGCTATTTAAAATTTGGAGCAAATTTTGGTGGATCAAATTGGAGCATACTCAAGCTTCAACTTTCATTAACTTCTAAAATTTGGAGCAAATTTTGGTGGATCAAATTGGAGCATACTCAAGCTTCAACTTTCATTAACTTCTAAAATTTGGAGCAAATTTTGGTGGATCAAATTGGAGCATACTCAAGCTTCAACTTTCATTAACTTCTAAAATTTGGAGCAAATTTTGGTGGATCAAATTGGAGCATACTCAAGCTTCAACTTTCATTAACTTCAGCTTCTAAGTCTGTTTTTCACAGACGTTCGATACATTTGTTCTAACTTTCAACTTATCAATTTCATCTTATTATTTTTTATTCTTTAATCTTTACTAGTTGAATACTTGAATTATTTTTTTCATATTCATAATTTGATTAATTTCATATAATCTTTACTTGTATCATTTTATTTAACATGAATTCCGGTAGAAAAAGAAAGAGAAAAAGTTTTTTTCAGTGGAATTGCTAAAGCTTTAATAGGTAAAAAATCAACTGATAGTTCTTCTAAATCTATAAGACAACCGTCATTTAAAATTAATATGGAAGATTTTACACATGTTGACAATACTTTTTTTAGTATTGATTCCAATACAAAATTAAATCATGAATTTCTTGAACAAAGATTTGGTTTTAGTCAAATTTAGATGAAGATAATAATGAAATTAATCAAGATGATTATATTTATGATGATGATGATGATGAAACACAACCCCCATATACTTCTACTACTCCCCCCTCCCGCTCCTGCTCCTACTTCCGCTCCCCCAGTACATCTATCAGCATCTAGTAGGCCTAAAACGGAACGTGTAAAAAATTCTGTTGTTTGCCAATTTTTAACACAAAGTGAAGATAAAACAAAAGCTATTTGTAATCATAAAACTTCGGGAAAGGGGGTGGGACGGGTCATTTAAAAAATCATTTGATACATTGTTGTAAATTAGAATTTTTGCATGCTCAATCCATTGTGGATGCGAAAAAATATGGAACTCCCCTTCTCGAATAATCCATAGGAGTAGGAGGTTCAAATATGTTCAGTCACAATTAAACCCTACTAATGTTTCTGGTCCTAGTACACATCGCCCTTATAATAAACAACGGGACCTAGAAGAACTTGCAAAAATGATTGTTGTTACTAGTTTGCCTTTTAGTTTTGCTAAAAATCTGAGTTTTATTCACTATATTCAAATTGTTTATAACCCATCGTTTAATGATTTTACAAGAAATACAATTAAAAAAGCCATTTTGATTATCAAGGACGACATGTACAATATCTTCGTTGTTTGTTTTCTTACAGTACTTGTAAAATAGCAGTTGTTAGCACCTAATGTTTTACCAAACTTAAGTTATGTACTTTTTAGTATTTAAATATATATTTTTTTATCTAAATTATATATTTTTATTTTTATGTAATAATAACTTTATTCGAAAACTACAAAAATGGAGTCACATTTTAGTGTAAGTTTTGTTTAAAGAAGAGAAAATTTCTAAAAAAATGTATGTTTTCGATTAATTTTGGTTCTAATAAATAATCGAGTATTGTTAATATTTTCTTAATCATATCTTAGTTTTAGCTAGTTAATTTTTCTATATATTTTTTAATTTATAATAGTTTTCTAATATTTTTATATTTTTCTTTTCAAAACAAAAACAAATCAAACAAAAAGGAAAAAGAAAAAGAAAAAGAAAAAAAAAACCTAAACTACCTAAGCCACTAACCTCATTTATCCAACCGATTCCAAACTCCCATACATGTTCCCCACCTTTCTTCACTTCCAAACCCCACTACCCTACAACATATATACACCTTCACACACATTCATACCTACACTACAAACATATACACAGAGAACACATCCAAAAAAAAAAAAAAACACAATACACACTCACAAGGCTAAAAGGGACAAAAATAAAGGCCTACACCACATTATTTCCTTCTTCCCACATACGCGCACACACTTTCCATAACACAAAAAGAAAATTCTCAAAGAACACAATTAAAAAAAGGGTTGAGTTCGAGACTTA
>DF358492.1:116021-126394 GCA_000787875.1 Solanum virginianum
CATGTTTCATTCATCACAGTTATGTGCCCATCAAGAAGATTTAACTTGTGCTTGTTCCCTGCTTTAGTATGTACATTACAGTCATGTAATCTGTCAGTTGGTTGATTGAGTTATTTGTTTCCTAGTTTGTCCAGCTCTTCCCACAAAATGTGCACCTTTGGTCATGAGTAAACCATACAAGCTTTTATGGGGTCGAATATATACTCACTTATATGACTATCTCTTGTTTAATTCTTTGCTGAACTTTAATCTATTTGGGGAATATCATTAGCTCACCTATATGCTACTGTCTTGGCTGCATCTTTGACTGCATGTTGTCTTACTGCTCCTATATGACAGTATCTATGTGTCATTATCCTTACAATCAATATTCATATGCTATTTTGTGATTATTAGCTACACCTATGTGACTGCACACACATGTTACTGTCTTGGCTGCATCTATATGACTACATATTATCTTCACAGTCACTAGGTTGGCTGTAATTCTTTATCAATCTGTCTTACTTTCTTGTTGTGGTCATTCAAATCATGAACAATCCTATTTTTTCAACCTTTCGTTAATTTCTTGCTTTAGTTCTTATTAGGATTGCTTTGTAGATCATCACTAATCCTCTTCTCCTCTTATCCTTGCATGAATTATGATCTTGGGGGAGTTTTTTGAACCCCCATCCTACATTTCCTTGGGCCATAAAGGCCCAAACTACCTCTCCTTCGAGTCAGCCCGACATGGATGCCATCACACAGGTTTTGAAAGACAAAAGCAGATTGATACAAACCGATATACCAAAATATACACTAAGTGTATATCACAACAAGGATGGGCTAAAGAGGCCCAAAAAAGTTGCAGCAGAAATCCAAAGGGGTTAGTGGGCCAGGCAGGCCTAAAATTTAGAATTAAGACAGGATTTGATTTTGGGTCTGCTAAGCCCAATTTTATTTTATTCTTGCACTTAGTATGTTCATTTGATTGTGATATTTGTCTAACCTCTAACATGCTAATCTAATTAATTTCCCCCAATAGGTTCGTCATTTATATTGTTTTCACTTTTATTTCCTCCTTTATAAAATTGCTTTTCTATAAAATTAGGTCAAGTAAATTTTGCAAAGTTAGTCGTTTCTTTTCAAGTTAATCAAAATTCTTTCATAATCAAGCAAATCATTTCAAATTTAATCAATCTTTTAAGTTAGTTTAAATATTGTCTAGTTTAAACAACACCTTCAAGTCAGTCAATCATTTCAATTATAAATCAACTATTTCGAATCTAGTCAACTACTTTTGAAATTAAGTCAACTCTTTTGAAATTAAGTCAACACTTTTTTTTCTTCAGTCAATATTTCCAAATAAGTCAAATATTTTCAAAATTTAGTCAAACCCTCAAATCGCCGGTCAACCGCATGTTAGCAGCTATTTTGAGTGATTAATTTCTTCTCAAAGTGGAAATTGAACCCTTACCCATTTTCTCTAAAATTTTAAAGCTTTCTCTGTTAGGTTTTAAAGTTTGTTTTCGATTTCCTAATTATCCTTAAAATTAGGTGGCGACTCTGTTTTCTTACAATTTTTAGGAATTTGGTTTGTGCTCAAATCAATTAGGCGTTGAATTTGATTTCCGGAAAGAGTCGGTTAAATTTTGGTGTAACAGAAATGGTGACTCTGCTAGGACATTAATTAGGTTCTAACCATTAGATTTGGTTGTTTGACTAACTATTTGATTATATGTACTTATTTGTTTTATCTGTTTAAATTTGATATTAAATTGTCATTTACATTTCATGGCATTTTCCTATTATCTGTTGCGTATTTAGGAGGATGGTTTTGCGATCTCGCAGCCGAATCCCCAAATATTTGACCCTTTTAGGAATAAGTGGCAAGTTATTGGTGCAGTCTAATCGTTGTCATGAACTTCCAGCTCAGGTTGTCCGCCTGGGTACCCTTATCAAGTCAAAAACCACTCTTAGATGACTAGGATAGAGCAAAGTAAAATCCCTACTGTTTAAGCATTGACCTAGGATGACCCACATGTGAGGTGTCTTGGGTCCATTAGTAAGACCACCTTGAGTCCAAAGTGGCCTCTGGCCCAGATGGATGATCATGCTTATGTGTTTTAATTGAAGGGTGTGTAATAATTTAAACAAAACTTATTATTACCTGGGTGGGGGGCTAACTCAATTTGTTTGCTCTTATTTTACAAGATGACTCAAATATATGAACTTCTAAAGATTGGAATGGTGACTCAGCCTCATCCCTTTCTCAAATCATGGTGGGAAAAAATAAATGAATGCAACAAGAGAGAGGTTCAAAGGCACATAGGTTATCTCCCTTCTTTGATGAAAATGGAGGCGTGGCCAAACTTACTTGATACGATGGTTAAATTTTGGGATAGTGATTGTATGGTGTTTCATTTTGGAGATGTTGAGTTGACTCCTACTCTAGAGGAAGTATTGGCAAGCTACGAAAGCATAGGCATGTGCAACAAAAGGAAATCTCAGCCGGACGATGACATCTTAATTCCAGAGGTATGGGGTCTAAAAGAAATTAGGGAAGCACTCTCGTCTGTCAACATTAAGTGGATAAGTCAGCCCAAAGAAACAAATATCCCATTTTGAAAATTGTACTACCGGTTAGGATGCGCGGATGGCTATGAAAAGTTCAAGGAGGAATTTACGTTCGACCAGGATTGGGAAAGGAAGCGGCCCTTTGTGTTTGCAGTATGCTTGCTGGGAACTATGGTTCTTCCCCAGAATCAGAAATATACCATTCACCCGAACATGATTATGGTTACTCGTGCCATTTTCAATGGAGTCAAACGTAGAGGGTCGACCAGGTATTATACCCTAGTACCTATGATTCTCGCCGATATTTATAGGGCTTTAGATAGATGCCAGAATGGAAGCGAATTCTTTCAAGGATGTAACTTGATATTGCAATGGTGGATGATGAAGCACCTAATCAAAACTCACAACCCAATTGAATCAGATCTCAAGTGTCGAAGTGACCAGTTCGCCTCTCACAGTTGGTGGTTACATTTTAACCACTTCAAAGTAGGAAATAGACAACAGTTTTGGATGCCGATATTGAGGGGGCTGCGGGAAGAGGATGTAGAATGGTCTATCGATGGTGTTATTATAAGTGACATTGTGATTAGGAGTAAGAAACTTCCTTTCTTGGTACTCCCCGGACTTAAAGACACCCTACCATACGCTCCAGGTCGAGTTCTTGGGTAATTAGGTTGGAGAAAAGATATTGTCCAAATAGGGGATATGAGCAAATTCGCAATGGACCACAAAGATGGTCGGGTATCCTTTGCTAGTATGATGATTCGAGAGTGGAAGCATAGGAGGGGAACAAAAGAAAAGGTTTCCAACAAATACTACGCAGAGAGTAGTGATATGTATAAGAATTGGTTGAAAAAGACTCTTACGGGAACAGTCGAGCCTAGTCCAAATGAAAGATTTTAAAGCAGAAAATCAAGTCTTATCTTATTAACTCCAGGAAGAATATCAAGAAAATATCTTGGCCTATCAGCACTGACACATGAAAGATACTAAGGCTATAGATCAACTTATGCGGGAACTTAGTAAAGCGAGACAATGCATGATAGAGTTGGATGATCGGATGGAACATCAAATTCAAACTCTAGGGGGAGCGGTTCACGAAGAAGGAGCTCAATCAATGAGAGATTATTTACAAGAAAATTGGTACTTCATTTGGGATGAGGTTGAGATAGCGAAAGGAACAAGAATCGGTGCAGAAGCAGGAACATGAGCAATTTAATACCTTTGTTGTCCCCTGCGTGGGATTGTTTTTTTCTTTTTGTATCTTCCTTGATGTTCGAATGTATTTTTATGCATTCTGATGTATTGTTTTATAAGCATTCTGATGTATTATTTTGCAAGAATTCTGATGTATCTTTGGGTAAAAGAAAGTAATTTTGAGGATAATGAGTCGCCTTCAAATTAATACACACCCTTCAATTCGATAGGCCCACCCTTGGCACAAAAGGGGTCACATATATATTTAGGACACACAATATTGTTTGTATGATATGTTTATAACTATTTGTGTGATCTTGTTGCTTCATTTGGAGATTCCTGGCCCACATCGTTCCTAGAACCCTTTAAGCATATAAAGCAAGTCACTATCAAAGTTCGTCCAAATACTCGTCGAGTCCCAAGTTTCTCAAAAAAAAAAAAAGAACTCCACTATCCGAATTCTAAAATCCTACTTGTCAAAAGAGAATTTTTCAATTCGGAAGGTTTCAGGCTCCCTACCTCACCCTTCCAAAAGCTTACTTTCCCCTGTCTCCATTATCAATAAAATAGGAAAAGTCTGACTTCACAAAAAATCAATCTCCCCAATATGTGGTTTCCAAAATCACATAAGCAAAGTTCTACCTATCATCATCCGTGGACTTATTTACTCTCCTTAATGAAGCAACAATTGTGTGCTTGTTGATCTCTGTGTGCTATTTTGTATTATCTGTCATCACGAAGAAACTAATATAATAACTTTTTGAGTGTTTTTCTATACAAGTAATTTAGATTGATCTATGTTGATAAAACTGGATGATCATCCATACTTTACCAGATCGAAAGCACCCAGAGATCCCTCCCCTAACCAAAGGAAAGGAAAAATGACAAGCCACAATGATGATGCCAGACCACGAGAGGCCTCTAGTTCATTTTCCTTCTCTAGATCCATCTCGTCAACCTGTCCCTATCTCCACAAATCTGCCAGTCACTCCTATTCAAACTTCGCCCATCGTTAATTTACCTAGCCACGATGCAGGACCTTCCAACATTTCTCCCAAAACCCAAAAAATGTCCAAGCCGGCAGCTCCTCTCACATCGCCCACACTATTCAACCCCAGATAATACCTCCTCAAAATCAAGCCCCAGATCCATACAACCTCCCTTCTACCCAAACTGCTCTTCCTAAAATGCCTTTCCATATCCTAATCTTTAATCATCCACATATCGCTCAATCCGCTTACCTTGAGATTGATCACTATGAGGAGAAGGAAAAAGAATGGAAGGCCAAAGAGGAAATGGCCAAATTGGATATGAGAGAAGAAATCGCAAAGGCAATGAAGCAGTTTGGTTATGCACCCAATGTCGTAGGTTTGAGTTATGAGGATCTATTTATTCACCCGGATTTGAGCCTTCCAGAAGGGTTCAAAATCCCAAAGTTCGACGCCTTCAATGGAAACGGAAACCCTCTAGCTCACTTGAGGGCATATTGTGATCAAATGGTAGGTTTTGGGAAAAATGAGGCATTGCTAATGCGGCTCTTCAGTCGGAGCTTAAGCAAAGAGGCCTTGGAATGGTTTACCACTTAGGAAACAAACCAATGGGCCAATTGGAGCGCCATGGCAAAAGATTTCATTGAAACCTTTGCTTACAATGTTGAGGTTGTGTTGGATCGGTACTCTTTGGAGAAGATCAAGCAAAAATCTATCGAGAGCTATCGGGAGTATGCCTACAAATGGAGGGAGAACGCTGCCAGAGTGCATCCCCCTATGACCGAAAAGGAGATCATTGAAGTGTTCATGCACTCCCAGGAATCGGAGTTTTATGAAAGAATGATACTGCTTATTAGGGCCAAATTTGCGAATATTGTTAAAATCGGTGAAAACATAGAGGACGGGCTGAAAATGAGTAAGATTACCCATATATCCAGTCTAGCTGGGACATCAGGACGTTGAGAAAAAGGAAAGAAGATGTGGCAACCGTGTCTGGAATTCAAAATAAGAAGAGAACCCCTGACAACCACCCTAGAAGGCCCACCACCTCTCAGATCCCATTTCATCCTACCCCAAATTCAATCCCTACCTATCAACCAGGATACCACACGCCACACTATCAGACCCCTCATTCTCATTATCACACCACACAATATTCAAATGCCTCCCCAAACTACCAATCTCCACTATCAAATTGCTCCCACGTCCAACCAATCTATCAAATCCCACCTTCCAATCATCCAATCTCAAATCCCCAAACTCCATAATCCAATTACCAAATACTATCGTACCTAAAATTCCAAAGGCCCGCGCCACCCCATCAAAACCACTGAAATTACCACCAAGTACCTCCATCGCCACAAAATGACTACAACCCTCCTCGTCCAACCATAGATAGAAAAAACCCCAGGGTGTTCACTCCTCTCACCGAAAGCCAGACAAAGATATTCGAGAAATTAGTAGCCGCAAGATTGATCCAACCCGTTCCCCCGAAAGCTGAGGATGTCAACTCCCATTTTTACCAAAGTGATAAGACTTGTGCATACCACTCCAACAGTGTCGGGCACGACACCAAAGACTGCATTAATTTGAAACATCAAATCCAGAACCTAATTGATCATGACTTAGTTGCTCTCCAAAATGTTCACCCAAATGTCAACAAGAACCCTTTGCCCAACCATAGAGAAAACACGACTGGGATGATCGAGAAAGACGAAGACTGGTATGCCGCCAAGAAGATAGTGCCAGATAATACTATGAGCTTGGAAAAAAGTGTGGCTTCATTAAGTATCACCGAGAAAGCAAAAGATAGAAATCTTGACACCTCACGAAGTGATTACCGTAGCACCAAAGGGAATCCCCAATCAGAAGGTTGAGATTGCAGTTGTTAATATAGGAAAGCCAATTTAGAAGATGACTAGAAGGATTTAGAGGCCGATAAGTAAAGCTGAAGTGGAAGATTTCTGGAGAAAGATGCGGCCGTAGGAGTAAGCCATCACGAAGCACTTGGAGAAGGTCCTCGCTCAGATTTCTGCATCACAGATAAGCCCTAATGAGAGCTTTAGAGGACACCTATGTGCCTGTAGGAACGAACAATGACAATCTTGAGGCCATGATAAGTCGGGTCACCCAAAGCCACCGTATTAGTTTTGGAGATGAAGAGCTACCGTTTGAAGGAGCGATGCACAATAAGGCACTTCATGTTACGATAAAGTGTAGAGACATGATTCTAAATCGTGTTTTGATTGACGATGGATCTGGATTGAACGTGTGCCCTCTATCCACTCTGAAACAACTAAGCTATGATGTGGGGAAGATCCGACAAAGTCGTGTTAACGTGAGAGTATTTGATGGCAGCTAACAGGATACACTAGGTACCGTGGATATGATAATTTGTATGGGACCTGCAGAGTTCATTGTTGAATTTCAAGTAATGGACATAACAACCAATTATAACATGTTGCTTGGAAGACCTTGGATTCATATGGCAGGAGCAGTGCCTTCTACCCTCTATCAAATGGTGAAATTAATATGGCATGAACGCGAAGTGGTTGTCTGTGGTGAGGGGAGTCACTTGAATTTGTACGTGCCCATTATGGATGATGTCACTAGATGGATAGACTTCTACATAGTGGAAATAGTGAATGCCATTGATGATGACTAGAACACAGGACCTTCTATGCCTACTGTTTACAAGATGATAGCCACGGTAATGCTAAGAAATGGATTCGAACCCAGTTTAGGGCTAGGAAAGCATTTGCAGGGTATTACTGAGCCTATTCCCTTGCCAGAAAAACAATCAAGATGCGGCCTAGGATACAGTATCTCAAAAGAAGATGAGTGGGGTAATCAAACGGATGATCGAGTGTTGGCCCGGCTAATACCGCATTTGTATGAATCATTTCCAGTACAAGAATGCATAGACGACAATGGTCTTGGGGAAGGGATCTGGGACTCGTTCGAAGAAGTTGATGCAGTGGATGACGACAAAGCAGACCAAACACGGAGTGTCTGAGATGCTAGTCCAGAGGATCAAGGGACATCTCCCACATTGCTAATCCCTTACTCACCTTGGTAGATGAAGGATAGACAAATTACTTATGTTTTCCTAAAATATGTATTGGTGGCGGTCCGGCTGAGGCTGCGACCTATCTGTTATCTTTCCATTTTCACTTTTGTCCAGTTTTATGTTAATATCATTAAGTCAGAATGATCTTTTAAGCCAAAGCTTCAAGTTATTTTTAAATGGCCAGAATTTTGTATTTCCTTTAAGTGAAAGCTTCATGTTATTTTAAACCGTACCTACTATTTTATCTTATCATCTCAATTAATTCCTTTCGTAATTTATGTTTGTTTATAATTTCAGTTTAATTAACTTAAAACCTGCCATTATCATGTCATATCAAGAGCTGGATGAATAAAATGAAGCAGATAACAATAAGTTCGGGGAATACGATGAAAGAGCTGTCATACCCAAATAGTTTGCCCACGAACTAAGACAATTTGAGAACTGGGACAAGCCTAATCTAGAAGAAACAGAGATAGTGAATCTGGAAAATAAAGAATGTGTCAGGGAAACCAGAATCAGCATCCATTTGAAGGACACTCAGAAGGGGGAACTCACCGGCTTGCTCAAAGAGTATATGGACGTGTTTGCTTGGTCTTATGAGGATATGCCAGGTTTGAGTACTGATATTGTTTCTCACAAACTGCCAATCAACCCAGAATGCAATCCAGTAAAACAGAAGACTTGAAAATTCAAGCCGGATCTGAGTTTGAAGATCAAGGAGAAGGTTGTCAAATAGATACAATCGAAGGTGGTAGAAGTGACTCAGTACCCCACTTGGTTAGCCAATATCGTCCCGGTGCCCAAAAAGGATGAAAAAATAAGGATTTATGTTGATTATAGGGATCTCAACAAAGCCAGTCCCAAGGATGACTTTCCATTGCCGAACATCCACATTCTTATTGATAATTCCGCTAAGCATGAGGTGCAGTCATTTGTAGATTGCTTTGCAGGATACCATCAAATCTTGATGGATAAAGAGGACACGAAAAAGACATCTTTTGTCACACCCTGGGGTGTGTGCCATTATCGGGTGATGCCATTCGGTCTCAAAAATGCAGTGGCTGCTTATATGAGGGCTATGACAACTCTTTTCCATGACACGATCCACAAAGAAATTGAGGTGTACATAGATGATGTCATTATCAAATCCCGTGATAGTTTAGACCATCTGACTCATTTGAAGAAATTCTTTGATCATTTACGCTGGTACAACTTGAAATTAAATCCCACTAAATGTGCTTTTGGGGTACCCGCTAGTAAAATATTGGGATTCATAGTCAGTCGAAGAGGTATCAAACTTGACCCTTCTAAGATTAAGGCAATTCAAGACTTGCCACCTCCGAAAACAAAGAAAGAAGTCATGAGTTTTTTAGGGACATTAAATTATATCAGTCGGTTCATAGCCCAATATACGTTGATTTGCGAGCCTATGTTCAAGATGCTGAAAAAGGATGCACTGACAAGTTGGAATGAGGAATGTTAGACTGCTTTCGATACTATCAAAAGCTATATGTCTAATCTACCAGTGTTGGTACCTCTGCGAGAAGGGATCCCGTTATTGCTATATTTATTGACTTTTGATAATGCATTTGGATGTGTGTTGGGCGAGCATGATAAAACAAAGAAAAAGGAATGGGCAATCTACTATTTGAGTAAGAAGTTCACTCCATATGAAGTTTGGTATACTTGGAGAAAACTTGTTGTGCCTTGACCTGGGTCGCTCAAAAGTTGAGACACTATCTGTCTTCCTACACTACACACCTCATTTCAAAGATGGACCCACTAAAGTACATCTTTCAAAAAGCAATGCCGACAGGTAGACTGGCCAAATGGCAGATGTTGTTGAGTGAGTTCGACATTGTCTATGTAACTCAGAAGGCGATCAAAGGGCAGGCCCTAGCTGATCATCTTGCAGAGAATCCTGTTAATGATGGTTATAAACCACTCAAAACTTACTTTCACGACGAAGAGATATCATTTGCAGGAGAAGACATCCTTGAGGCATATCCAGGTTGGCGAATGTTCTTTGACGGGGCTGTGAATTCACAAGGTAGCGGTATTGGGGCAGTTTTAATATCAGAATCCGGACAGCATCACCCGATGGCCGCGAAACTTCGATTTCGCTATACTAACAATATGGCCGAGTATGAAGCGTGCATTTTGGGTTTGAGGATGGCCATAGACATGAACGTCCAAGAGTTATTGGTCATTGGAGACTCAGATTTGTTGATTCATCAGGTTCAGGGAGAATGGGCTGTGAAGAACCCGAAGATCGTACCATATGTGCATTTGGTACAAAGGTTGTGTAAAAGATTTTGGAAGATCGAGTTTAAGCACACACCGAGGATACAAAATGAATTCGCCGACGCCCTCGCCACCATCTCATCAATGATTCAACATCCGGATATGACATATATCAATCCTTTGGAAATAGAATTGAGAGAGCAACTAGCCCATTGTCTGCATATTGAGGAAGAATCAGAAGAAAAGCCTTGGTACTTTGATATAAAGAAGTATTTAGAAACTGGAACTTACCCAAAAAATACTACTTTCGATCAGAA
>DF358491.1:6604-30691 GCA_000787875.1 Solanum virginianum
AGCGCTGGGCCTCGTTCGCCCCGGCTCACGTGAGCGCTGGGCCTCACTCGCCTCGGCTCACCAATACTATGATACATGAGCGCTGGGCCTCGCTCGCCTCGGCTCACAGATACTATGACATGGATGCTGGGCCTCGCTCACCCCAGCTCACTTCAGCTACATCTGGGATTTGTGTCGGAGACTTCGGGATTTGAACTTTCTGGCGTGAGGCAGTGGATGACGCGAGTTTAGAGGTCGCACTTCGTACTGACCCCCTCTCTTCGGGGGCTGCGTTTCATGCCCGCAGGTTCAGACTATACAAGTGAGAGACCCGCCAGCTTAGGACCCCTGACTGCAGCTTGAAGTGCTCCTTTGCTTCGGAGCCATTACTTGGTATACACGCACTTAGTTCTCTACTGTGTACTCGTGTACATTGAGGGTACAGCGGGGCCCTATCCCGTCTTATGATTCTGTCAGTCTGTTAGAGGTCTGTGGATACATACACGTGTGGGTAGTGCCCAGTTTGTCTGATTATACTTGTACAATATATTTGTTATGCATGATACTTGATTAGACCTGTTGGAATGTGTGACTGAGTTGATATTTGTGTAAGCATGAGCCGTTTGTTTGGAAATTTGGTTTGGAAATTGCGTCTGGTGCCCAACTCGGGCACTAGTCACGGCCCACGGGGTTGGGTCATGACAAAATGAATCATTTGTGTTACCCTATTGGTATATATGTATACCAATAGGGGTGCTAACGTCAGCACGCGAATTTCAATACTAGAGGGGAGGGGGGGACAAATTTTAATAGTACGGGGGTATAAAATGTAAAGGGGTATATGGATGTAAATAGTTTGATTTAAGGGGATACAAATTTATTTATCCCTAATTTTTATTCACTTTTTAAATTGGGCAAATTTCGATAATCTATATCTATTTATATTTATATCTATATCTATCTATTTATGTTTATATTATACTAAAAGCGTGAACACTCTTAAATATATTGTTTGAAATTTTTTTATCTTCATTAAAATACTTTATTTTAGATAAAATTATTTATTTATACTATTTTTTAATTTATTATTTTATATTTTATTTATTTAGCTTTAGAATTTACTTTTGCATTAGAACTTCTTTATATCTAGAATTTACTATGATTTTGGACTATTCTATATAAATAAATAGTTGTCTAGACTATGAAGGAAAGGAAAGAAAAGAAATTATTATTATTCTAATATCTAAGACTTTTTAAAAATGTAAATGTCCTTATAAATAATATTGTTTGAACCTTTTTTCCGTTAATTAAAATACTCTACTTTAGATAAAATAAATTTTTTACTATTTTGCTTAATTTACTATTTTATTTTTTATTTATTGAACTTCAAGATTCACTTTTTTACTAGAATTTCTTTATATTTAGAATTTAATTTTGATTTAGTACTATTCTATATAAATAGTTATCAAGGCTATGAAGGAAAGAAAAGAAAAAAAATATTATTATTATTATTATTATTCTAGTATTTAAAACTTTTAAATGCGTGAATGCCTTTAGAAATATTGTTTGAATTTTTCACCGTTCAATATAAAATTGATCTTTTACTATTTTTCTTAATTAAAAAATCAGTAAAATTACATTATAAATATTAAACTACTCCTTTTATCGTTAGGAGTCTTTTTTCACTTAAATTTTAATCAATTAACTATTTAACTTCTAATGTTGTTTGAACTTTTTATCCTTTACTAAAAGACTCTTCTTTAGACAAAATTATCGTTTCACTATTTTCTTCAGTTGTTATGTTATTATTTTCATTATATAAACATTGACTATAGTAAATATAATAAAATTAAATGGAGAAGATTATCTTATTATGTTTAAATTCCTACACGGAGAATCTTTTACCAACCAAAATAAACTTGATCTAAATTTTAATTATTTTCTAAGTATTTCAACGACAATACAACAACATACCCAGTGAAATCGCATAAGTGGGGCCTAGAGAGAGTAAAATGTACGCAGACCTTACTACTACCTTATAGAGATAGAGAGGTTGTTTCTGAAAAACTCTCGTCTAAAATCAAGCCCCATAAATAGAAGATACTAGATATGGAGAAAAAGAAAAAAAGAAAAAACGAGCAGCAATGAAAAGTAACTGATAGTATATAAATACAATAAAAGTAATAAATATAGAACGAATAATGATATCACAGGATATAAAAACACGACTATTCCACTAACCTACTATATCATAAGGTCATACATCAGCCTACCCCTACTAGCCTTTTAGTCTTCTACCCTAATACGCCCTTCACTTCTTTCTATTTTAGGTCATGTCTTCGGTGAGATAAAATTTTATCATATCATGTCTGATCATCTCCCCCCAATACTTATTCGTTCTACCTCTACCCCTCCGCGTAACCCCTATATCCAACTTCTCGCACCTCCTAATAGGAGCATCGGTACTTTTTCTCTGCACATGTTCAAACTATTACAGTCTCGCTTCCCTCATCTTATCAGCCACAAAGGCCACTTCTAACTTCTTTCGGATGTTCTCATTCGTAATCTTATCACTCCTGGTATGTCTATATATCCATCTCAACTTCCTAATCTCCACGACCTGCAGCTTCTGAACATGTGAGTTTTTAATTGGCCAGCACTCCTCCCCATATAACAGAGACGGTCTAATCACCACTCTTTAAAACTTGCCTTCAAGTTTAGGTGGTATCTTTTTATCATACAATACTCCAGAGGCAAGCCTCCATTTCATCCATACTGTCCCAATACGATGTGTGACATCATCATTGATATCGTTACTGCTCTGGATGATGGATCCAAGATACTTAAAGTTCTCTCTCTTTGGAAAAGATTGAGTGGCAAATGTCACTTTACTGTCTGTTTCATCTTTTGCAACACTGAATTTACCTTCAAGTATTCTGTTTGGTCCCGCTCAGTTTGAACCCTTTGGATTTCAAAGTATATCTCTAAACCTCGAATCTATCATTAACTTTAGCCCGATTCTCATCAATCAGTACTATATCATCTGTAAATAGAATACACCATGACACCTCCTCCTGGATAGACTGTGTCAGCTCATCCATTACTAAGGCAAAAAGAAAAGGGCTCAATACAGATCCTTGATGAAGTCCCATCTCAATAGGAAAATACTCTGAATCTCCTCCTACCATTCTTACATGAGTTTTGACTTTATTATACGTGGATTTTATTACCCTAATGTACACTATTGGAACACCTTTCGTCTCTAGACATCTCCATAACACATCCCTTGGAACTTTATCATAGGCCTCTCAAGGTCAATGAACACCATATGAAGGTCCCTTTCTAAATCTGAACTAATTCTCTGAAATAGACATACCTTTCTTCACCCGCATTCTCTACCACTCTTTCTAGACCTTCATAGTGCCGCTTAATAACTTGATACCCCTTTAATTGTTACAGTTTTGAATATCACCCTTATTCTTGTACAATAGAACCATTGTACTCCTCCTCTATTCATCAAGCATCTTAGTAGTCTTTATAATAGTATTAAACAGCCTAGTGAGACACTCAATACCATCCTTGACCATGCTCTTCCAAAAATCCACTGGAATCTCATCGGGTCCAATTGCTCTCCCTTTGTTCATCCTACTCATAGCATGCCTAACTTTCTCAACTCTGAAATACCTGTAGTAATCAAAATCTCGATGACTATCAAAGTGCACCAAATCACCCAATTTAATATCTTCATCCCCTTTTTCATTTAAGAGTTTATAAAAGTAATCTTGCCATCTTAAATTAATGAAAGTTTCATCCACCAACACCTCACTCTCCTTATCGTTAATGCACTTCACTTGGTCTAAGTCGTAGTTTCTCTCTCTCTCCTTCGCAAGCCAATACAGTCTCTTGTCCCTACCTTTTTTTTTTACCTAACTCAACATACAAGTGCTCGAACTTGCTATCTTAGCACTCGTCATTGTTGTCTTCACTGCTGTCTTCGTTGTCTTATAGATATCCTTAAGTTTTCATTTTTCGTCCTCATCCCTACATTCCAACTACTTCATATATGCAATCTTCTTAGCTTTCACTTTGCCTTGAACTTCTCAACTCTACCACCAATCACCTTGACGGCCACCAAAAGTCCTTCTCGAAACCTCTAGTACCTCAGTGGCTACTTTTCTAATGCAACTAGGTAGCCGTGGTATCCTACATAGTGTTAATATCTCTGCTGCTACTCCAAGCCCCCAAATTACTCAACTTGTCTCCCATCTCCCGAGAATGGGTAGGAGTTAGGCCACCCCATCTAATCCTTGGTTGGGCATAAATAATCTTCTTCCTCTTACCCTTCTTAATCTTTAAATCCATCACTAGAAGCCTATATTGAATGGAAATATTTTCACTCGGAATTACCTTGAAATTCTTACAAAAGTTTCTATTACCCTTTTGGAGGAGTAAGTAATCAATTTAGGTCTTAGCTATCATACTATGGAAGGTAACTAAGTGATTTTCTCTCTTTGGAAAACATGAGTTAGCAAGAACCAACTCAAAGACTTTAGCAAAGTCCAAGAGAGATGTTCCACCTTCATTTCTCTCCTCAAAACCAAAGCCTCCGTGGACATCGTCAAAACCACTGGAAGTAGCACCGATATGCCTATCAAAATCTCCCCCAATAAAGATCTTTTCTGTGTCCGATATACTTCTCACAACCTTATCTAAATCTTTCTAAAAGAGTTTTTTGACTTCCTCATCCAGACCTACTTGGGGCGGATAGGCACTGACTGTATTCACAATATGACTACCGACCACAAGTTTAGACATTGTCCTATCATTAATTCTCCTAACCTCAATCACATACTCCCTAAGGTCCCCATCTATTAGGATACCTACTCCATTTCTATCCCTAGAACCACCCGAGACCATGCAAGCTATAACATGAAATCCAACACAACCGTCTACATTAGCAGGAGAAAACTACTTATAGGTAAAACTCCATCAACTTATGCATGCACATCTTTAACTTTAACATTATGTTATTATTTATCCACTAGTTTTAGCCTACAAAAGCTCCTATGGTTGCACATAATTAATGAGACAAGAGATTGCTACTAAGGTCCCCTAACTAAACCCCACCTCAAGTTGTAATAGATGCTAAGTCAAGTACCACAAAATACTTTAAAACATAAGCATAATCAAACATTCATAATATTTAAAACATAACATCATCATATTAAGAATATCTCATTAACTTATATTAGGAATCTCTTTCACAATATGATCCACCTTTGGTAAGAATTGTCCTTTCATCATCTTTAAAACATCACAAAAGATCATTATAAAATACTTTATAACTTTCATAAATTTTCATAACATATGGTGAAACCCTTCATCGTTCATAACGAGCTTTATTAAAACTTAACTTAAAACTTGGTGGATTAATATATGCAAGCTTTAAATCATGCTAACATAATGAAACTTATCAATTTAAACCATTCTTAAAATAACCCACCATAATCATTCAAACCCTAGGTAAGGGAATATGAAATTCATCTTGCAAAATCATTAACTTCATAACATTTCTTAACCTTGCATTTTTCATAACTCGTAGAACTGAAATATATCATAATATCAACATTTAAAGAGACTTCATGCATCTAGTAAAACATCCATACTTGGAAGCTAATGAATATAAAATATACTTAAGCTTTGTGAATTGAAAGGAGTCTACAATCAAATCCACATACCTTGATTAGGAGCCTAACATAGAATCTTGAAGTTTGAAGGAGCAGACTTGCAGCCCTAGCTTGACTTGAGATGATTTTGCCTTGGGGACATTTGAGAGGGAGTTTGTGTGAAGAGTGAATGAGAGTATTGGAGAGGATGTGGGTCTAATAGGGGTAGAAAATAGGTTTAAATGACATAGTATTGAGCTTAGGATGTAGTAGATGCGAAATTACCTTCATTAAAATTCGTTGGATTCCATCTACAGACCCAATCTATGAGTCGTACATTGACTTATGGATCATCGATAGGGGGTTTCATCTTGATTATACATTGTACCCCTAAAATTGTCTCTGAACCTCAATCTATGAACCCTTTTTTCAGTTCATCATTTGTTCTATAAGTCGTAAGGACCTCTTATAATCCCGTCTCACACTTATAAAATTTCTCAACTTAGGACCAAACTATGATACCAGTTTACGATTCTGTAAAATGAACCATAACTCATGCTGTAGTTCATAAATCAAGATTCAGAAATTCAAGTTTTCACCAACTCAAACCACAATCCACGATTACTTCATACGATTCATAGTTTCATTTATGGACCATAAAAATTTCTCGTAAAAATCACCTCCCCACATTTATCTAGTTTTCCACCCTCACTAACCTAGTCCACGAGCCTTGTTTATGACCCGTGGTTTGGACCACTAGCCATATATGAGGCTCATACATTGACCTTCAATTTTTCAGTTTTTGTATTTTTCTGCATTTTTATACTTTCTAATTTACGGAGCCTTACAGTTAAACTAATAAGTCATTGAGAAATTAATATCTATTCAAAAAATGCTAAACTACTAGAATCTTATGGTCGTCTCAAGAAGGAGTAGTTACATCTTCTATATTTCACTAACAAGATGAATTATATAAGAATATAGAGTTTTAGCATCAAGGTAGAAAGTTACTGATCAATAGTCGAGTGTTGTATAATTTTACTTATCAATATTTTTGCTTGTATTCTTATATTATTTTATTCAATGATTTTATCATTATATGTTACTTTCTTTATTTCAATTATCATATTGTTTGTTGTGCTCCAACACTTTTTTTCTCCTTAATTTTCATCATGGTTTCTTTATTAGCATATTCTCTTTTCTTAGTTGTTTTGAGATATTTTACTTGAGTGAATGGTCTATTTAAGACAATCTAATACATTTGTGTACATGTCACTCTTCTCATACTAATGAATTACATGAATATGTTATTGTTATCGCCATCCGTGCTATACAAATTATATTCATGTAGGATTTCTTTTGTATGTACAAATAAGTTATGTTTTTTTATTTTAAATATATCATTGTTAAGGTAATTATGTCGTAGTACGTGGATATTTGTGTAATTAGTTAATTATTACTTCTTGCGTTTTAGAAAGAATGACCTATTTTCTTTTTTAGTTTGTTTTAAAAAATGACCTCTTTCTCTTTTTTATTTCAGTTTTTCACACGTGGTGGCGAAGCCAAAGATTTTATTAACGGTGTCTAAGATTTAATATATATATATATATATATATGTATATATATGTATGTATGTATGTATGTATGCATAAAAAATATTTTTTGATCAGTGTATTTTAAATAATTTTAAAATACGTAATATAATTTCTCGACAAAGAGCGTTCAATTGACACTTTGGGCCATGTGTGGCTATGCCACTGTCCATGTGACAAGTTTAAAACCAAAAACTAAAAAACATTTTGATACATTTGATATAATTTTAATTTATGATTACAAAATTTAAAAAATTATCTTTATTCTCTTAAGCTCAATGTCAAGTTTAACTAGTATTGTTATAAGATTTTCAATTTAGGGGACATTTTGACTGGCATACAGTTATTATTTTTTTTGAATTTGAAACATGTTACAACACATTCATATGAAAATTGTATTTTTCCAAGACCACAAAATGGTTGGAATAACGGCTTCTCCGTTTCAATCGTATTGAGTTAATATGACCGCAGATTAGTCTCTCTTTGAAAAGCCTCAGCAGCTTTCTCCTATAAAACCAAAAACCTCCCTTTTTCTCCCTCCCATTCCAATTCTCTTTGTTATGATCAGAGTTTCATCTCTAATAGAACGGCATGGAGATATGTCTGCTCTATATTTGTGAGGCTTGAATCACGCTGTTCTTCCTTAGGGTATCATCATCATCTCTTTTTGTTTTCATGCATTTATGTGCTCATTTGTTTTCTTTTCCCGTTCAATATTGAAATATCAGTCTTTGTTTCGGTGTACAGATATTGCCAAATCTAAATGGAGCTGCTGCCTATAATCAAATTGGTACGGTTGTCATAATCAATTACTAAGTATAATCCTACGCATTTCCTTCTAACCGTTTTATAATTATGAAAATTCAGTGACATTCAAGAATGGTTTCATTATTTTACTCATTTTTAATTTTGTTTCTAGGTATCACCATACTTCTTGGCGTAATTGCTTATTGACAGTACCATTACTTGTACAATTTTATGAAGATCTGTCTGGTAAGTAATGACATTCCGGATCTCCAATTTGTGTAAATTTGTTATCTTAGGGTGATTGGTCTTTTTTTTTTTTTTCCCAAAGTTCCCGGATCACACATGCATTATACTTGAACACTGAACTAAATGCAACTACTTTCCCCATACTTTTTGTGATGTACGGATGATCATATACTGTCAGATCATTGCTTCTCTTTCACTTTTTCCCCCTTCAACAGAAATTTCACGGGAATAGTGAAGAACACAGATCAACCATATGCGAATTTTCTGAGATGCTTATTTTGTATCTTGTACAAGTGCTTTTACATACACACCTTTATATATTTTGACCTTGAAAATGGTGACTTTGCTATGGTTTTTGTTGTTTATTTGCAGATATTCTCAAATAACGCGCTATAGAAGTTCATTCTAGGTAGTTTAAAAGGGAGTGGTACTTCCACTCCGCTAATTAATTATATCAAAAATAAAAAAATATATTGCATACAAACAAGATTATGGTTCATTGCTGGGGATGTCTTTCTTGTGAGAATTTTACAAATCTAAGTCTGGTTATCTTTTTCTTCCACTGCACTTTATCCCAGGTCTCCTTTATACTGCTGGTGTCAAGAAAGAGAGACATTGTTCTTGAAATTTCACGGCATTTGGATTTTGTAGGAAAGTAGGCATTGAGACTTTGAAGCAAAGGTAAGGTAAATTTACTTCTCTACCTGAACTCAGTGCTGCAACTGTTGTTTATTGTGATAGCTCTGACAAGAAAAATGGAGAGAATCCCCTAAGTACATTTTTTGGTGGCATGATTTTTTTCCAAATATCCTGGATTACTCATGTATAATAATTTTGGCACACCGAAACAATTTTGTTTTTTTCGCAAATTGTATCCACTAGTAAAATGGTTAAATAGGATTATGGATGGGGCATTGACCAATCACAATTCAATATATTGTGTGTTCTTAAGTCAGTTGATGTTATCTGCATCAAAGAGTTGAATCTGTGCTTGTGGAAATGCAGAATGGGGAGAGCAAAACTGAAACTGCATAAGTTGGATGGTAGCAACCGTATAGGAGTATACTCAAGGCGAAAGAAGGGACTCTTGAAGAAAGCTAATGAGCTGTCAGTATTGTGTGACATTGACATCTTTCTTGCCATGTTTTCACCAAGTGGAAAGCCTAGTGTATACAAGTCAGAGAGCAGGTACTTTTTCTCCCACCACGATAACTCACTATTAAACTTTAAATTTCAATTCCTTTATGTTTTAGGTCTTAGGAGAGAAAAATAATGCGTGCTTGACTTTGTTTTAAGAAATACGCTTGTTGCTTTTTGATGTCAAGATACTTCTTCCGAGTCAACACTTTGTGAGATATGAGTAATTTATGGCTGAATAAAAATAGCCAATATTAATGATTATGTGTTTGTTAATTTAAATCTGACAAGCTTTAGAGACCAGTTTCTGCAAAAGCCTTTCTACTGATAAATCTTAAATCCATTTATTATTGTCCCTCCAGTAGCTTCGAGGACATGATTACCAAGATTGCCGAAGTAAATCCAGAAGAAAGGGCAAAAAGGTACCATAACACATACATGTGAATAGTTGTACTGATTAAATGATTAAATGTGTGAAGAGTTACTCTTAGAACTGTTCGTTTACCTTGTCAACAGGAAGATGGAGTGCCTTGAAGTAAGTCCAACCTCCCTTTTTTATAGGAATGGCCTGTTTCCACTTATTTGTGCATTTAAATTTAAGGTGCTTTATTGGTGATGACTTTCTCTGGATCTGAACATTTAGACAATAAAGAAAGCTTGCAAGAAGTCTGATCACGATGTAAATATAGGAGAACAGCTCTCTCCTGGGTATGTTTCATTTTATTACCGAGTAGTTCGATTTACCTTTCATTTATACGAGCAAGACCTGTCAGGTTTACATTTTTTACTTGAATACTGAAATTTTCTGCTTATTCTTTTTCAGGGATTTGACAACGGAGGTAATAATTTTATTTATCACAAGCATATCACTATGACAATCAAATTTGTAAGCACTAGTGGGTATGATAGTTATGTTTACTCAATTTTTTGTGTTTGGTACAGGATATAAATTTTCTCTCACATTCATTAAGAATTCGACTTTCAGACATCGAGGGTAGACTCAGGTAATTTCATTGATCTTTTTCGTTGATCATACTTGTTATAGGATGTATTCCCCTCTTAAACAAAAGCAAAACTATAGATTAGGCCTTCTATGATTGGTCTCATTATATATTTAGTGATTTTGATTAGAATAAACACTGTTGTTCTTTTTTCTGTAAGTTTTTTTATTTGTTCTGGAATTGTTACAGTGAGCAAATTATTTTAGATGGTAGTAGAGTCCTCAGCAGTGTCTAATGCTTGCAAAATACTTGAAAAGCTGGTCGAACAGAGACTTAAAGTTACACAGCTCTACTAAAATGCTAGTGGTTCTTCCACTCTGGTTGGTCCAATGCTTCGTGAAGAAGAAAGTTAATTTGATTGTTAACAGAAATAAGATTAAAATGCAACTCCTCCAGTACTAGTATGGTGCAGCATTTTAGTTAATACAACTCCCATGGGAATGAATTACATGAATGTTTTCTTTGAAGAACGTGAACCAAAACGAGGTGCAGATGTTGACCGGTAGAGTAAGATTGATGCACACATAACAGACATGTGGTCAGGACTGTAAACAGGGGGGGGGGTTACGGCAAAACCTAGTTATATTTTATAGTGGTTTGACATTGTATGAGAAGGCATCTTTTTGGGGATATTAAGTTACATGTGGCTATGTCTTGTCCTCTTATGTAGGCATCCATTATTGGTATGCTTCCTTTTATGATTCCCATTTAAGAGTTTATATGACATCAAGCTGTGACTCCCTTTTTTTGAGTTGTATGGACTCAGGAGGCCAGAACTAATTGCATTTTCAGTACTGACTTGTCCACACTTTGTGATGGAAAGAGAAAGTGAACTGATAGAGTTGGTTCAAAGAGATTTTGTTTCATTACTTCACATGATAGCAAGTGGATTTTATGGCGTTAGTCTCAAAATTGTGATACAAATACTGCTGAAAAATATTGATTTCAAATTTTACTTGAGCCTTATACCATGAGATTGGATTTATCTCACTTAAGAGATTCCAACTTCACATTTTGAGGAGAACTACCCTTTTTTAATTCCAAATCGCATTATCAAATGCACTGACAATCATTTTCTCATCATAGATTTGATTGAGTATTGTGGTCATGTCATACAAATAAATGGAGACCATATCTATCACATATGCTGGATAAGCATTTAAATAAAAATCAAAGAATTTTGTGACACTTGCGACCTTAGAGATGGAAGATGCATAGTCTAGTGTATGTGATCATAGCAAATGCTGTTTTGGGGAGGCCAATAAACTGTGGCAAAGTTGCCAACTAATTTTTGGCTTTTCTACAGATATATAAAGGATGAGTCTATAATCTTATCCAAAATGTCCACCAAGTTTGTAGTGGAGAGCTCTGTTGGGCAGTATTTCCAAATCCTTTGAGTCACTTCGTCTGTTTTTCATTCTTTGCTAGATGTGTAGCTGAAGAAATGTTAATTAGGTTATAATGTTGAAAGAATCACTAAGCAAATAAAAGTATGTTTTCTCTAACAACATAAAATTTTAGACGAGGGGCTACATACTCCTGGATTCAAGTCTCACCACTACCGTTTTTTAAAAAAAGAATATCCCATATTTGGCCCATGGAAATGAACTACGCCTTTCGCATGTGAGGTTCATATTGGAGACATAATTAAGCAAAAAAATGTAATTTATCTACGGCTAAACTTCAGTTGAGATGGTCACACATGTCAACATATACATTCTCTTCCAGAAAAAATTGTATTCTCTTTTGGGAATACCCCTTATTTTTAGATCATTTTTATTAATTATGCATCATTTTCTTGCCATTGCCTCTTCAGAGATAGTGCTAAGAACCAGAGATGACATTTCATTTTCTGTTGTGATTTGGAATATGCAGGCTTTGGAAGAATCTTGACAAGATTGACAACATTCAACAACTTAGGAAATTGGAGGACTCAATTTCAAAATCTCTTAACGAAATTGCAAAACATAAGGTATACTTAAATCTTGCGTCATCCAACAGTCAATAGCTCTGTTTTGATTTACACACTTCTGTGTAGCCATTCATCATATTGATTATGAGTTATCAAATTTGCTTGTTTTTATGGATGTAGTTGGAGAAGAGTTCTTGGGCCTAAAAGGTTACTCTACTGTTGGATATACATTTGTCTTAACCTTTTTCAGTTAAACTCACTTTATTTTTTAAACAAAACTAATAAAATTCTTCGGTTTGGTATGGATACCTGACATTTTTTATAATGATATTTCAGTTAGAATAATAGGAGTGTGGGGGTCATATCGATGCTCTGGCAGTAGACTGTAAGTTAATTTCCTAATGGAAATGATATAAACACAAAATAAACAATTGAAAACTGGCTAATAAGGTACTGTGCTTGGCTGAAATGTTTCCAAGAAATCCATTATTTGTCTTTTAATTGTCGTTTTTTTTTTTAAAAATTTTGATAGAAAATCATAATAACTTCAATTAGTGGCTAAATATATTATGTGCAGCGATAAGTAAAGAGTTATTCTCTGCACTTTTTTTGTAAATTATAAGGTTGTAATGACCACTCTATGCATTGCAGTATGGGATGAGTTCATTAATTTTTTGTAATGGGGAAGATATTCAGCCTTCTTCAGTCCAACATGGTATGGATTTACCTTCAAACTTTGATGCTAGGAAAGAGCCCAATCCATGTTCATTAATCCATGGTTGTGATAGCGAAAATACGGATGCGTATGAAGACCTGAATTCATTTGGTTCATCTTTACCTTCTGATACTGGGGCAGACTTTCAGGCTTCTTCACTGATGCAGTATGGGATTAATTCCTGGCAAGAGTTTTATCAATGCTCATCAGTCCATGATGGGAATAATGAAAATATGGATGTGTACGAGAACTTAAGTTCATACCCACTAGGGTGAGGAGTTAACTTTACATCAAGCTTCAAGCTTCCAATTATCATGTTCCTTGTAACGTAATAGTTTTTAATATATCTCTAATTTCTAACTGGCATTGATATATCTTTATTGCTATTTCTAATTGTATCATCATTTCCTTTGTTCTATATACAAAAGCAATTATTGGCCTCTGACATGTTATTGATTGGGGTCTGTAGGTATTTGGAGGAACCGTCTTTTTCTTTTGAAAGCTACACAAATCTTGTTTGCAACAAAGAAATTGAAGTGTCTAAGCCGGAATCCAAAAAATTTATACCTGATGAAATGTTTCTGGATTGTGAATTAAATCAGGAAGATATCGAAACGCAGTTTGGATTTACTTTTGATGTGCCACAAGTAGAACTAATGGATGACCAGGGAAATATTTTTGGCTGTAGCACCAAAAACAGTTCCAGACTTCCTCATTCTGATTTTGCTAACATCCATGATAGTTCAAAACCAGCAGCATCTGGAGCTTGTGACAATATAATGTTAGCCGACTCTCTAAACTTTCTGGTAAGTTTTCATTTTCATTCTTTTGGCTTAGACAGATACTTCATCCCCCAAGATTATCATCACTCCTTTCATGTTTCATTACGTCCCATTTTAAAAAAATTGATTGTTCCCTATCATTGGCAGAAAGATCCATCTATGTGAAACTAGTTTTTAAATTGAAGCTGTATGAGAACCATTTGAATGTTCACAATTTGTCATCGACATCATGTCTAATGTTCTGGCTGTAATTATATTAGTCTGAAGATTATTATAGAACCTCCAAACAATATTAATATCAACAACAACAACATACCAGTGGAATTCCACAAGTGCGGTCTGAGGAGGGTAAAATGTACGCAGACCTTACCACTACCACATAAAGATAGAGAGGTTGTTTTCGGAAAATCTTCGTCTTAAAAATCAAGCCCTATAAGCAGAAGATACTTGTTACGGAAAAAAGGGAAAAGAGAAGGAAAAAAAGAAAACAACTAATAATGAAAAACAAATGATAGTATGTAAATATGATAAAAGTAACAAAATATAAGACAGATAATGACAGCACATGATATAAAGACACGACTAATCCTACTAATCTACTATATCACATGGCCATACATCAATCTACCCCAACTAGCCTATTAGCCTTCTACCCTAATTCGCGACCTCTACTCCTTTCTATAGGTCATGTCCTCGGTGAGATGAAGTTTCGCCATATCTTGTTTGATCACCTCCCCCCAATACTTCTTCGGTCTATCTCTACCCCTCCGTGTACCTCCTAAATCCAACCTCCCGCACCTCCTAAGGAGCATCAATACTTCTTCTCTGCACATGTCCAAACTATCGCAGTCTCACTTCCCTCATCTTATCAACCATAAGGGCTACCTCTAACTTCTCTCGGATGGTCTCATTCCTAATCTTATCACTCCTGTTATGTCCATGCATCCATCTCAATATCCTCATCTCTGCGACCTGCATCTTCTGAACATGCGAGTTTTTGATTAGCCAGTACACCACCCCATATAGCAAAGATGGTCTAACCATCGTTTTGTAAAAATTACCTTTAGGTTTAGGTGGTATCTTCTTATCACACAATAATCTAGAGGTAAGCCTCCATTTCGTCCATGCTGCCCTAATATGATGTGTGACATAATCGTCGATATTGCCACTACCCTGGATTATGGACCCAAGATATTTAAAGTTTTCTTTCTTGGGAATAGATTGAGTGGCAAGCCTCACTTCAGTATTTGCTTCATCCCTCACAACATTGATGCTCAGTTTGAATCCAAAGGATTCCAAAGTATATCTCCAAACCTCCAATCTATCATTAACTTTGGCCCGAGTCTCATCAATTAGTACCATGTCATCCACAAATAACATACACCATGGAACCTCCTCCTGAATAGACCGTATCAACACAATCATTACTAAGGCAAAAAGAAAAGGGCTCAACACAGATCCTTGATGAAGTCCCATCTCAACAGGAAAATACTTTGAGTCTCCTTCTGTCGTTCTTACCCGAGTTTTGGCTCCGTCATACATGTCCTTTTATTGCCCTAATATACACCATTAGAACACCTTTCACCTCTAGACATAGGACATCCCTCAGGACTTTGTCATAGGCCTTCTCGAGATCAATGAACGCCTTTCAATGAACGCCATATGAAGGTCCTTCTTTCTTTCCCTATATTTCTCCACTAAACTCTGAACAAGATGGAAAGATTTTTGTTTTTCATTACTATACCATTTTATCAGATTTTATTTGATAATTTAGTTAGATTAGTTGACTGTAGTAAAAAAACAATGAAAATATAGCATCAATTGATCAACAGTAAGCTGAACCGGATTCTCTTTCCCTAGCTTATGTTTTGCTCACTCTTAAGTTTGACCTCATCAGAAGTATATGGTTTGTTTACCAAGAAAAAGTAAGGAAGTTCTTATTTTGTTACTAGTTTCTCTTGGAAGAACGCATTGAGTTATTGCAATTTCTGCTCTATTGTGATCTAGGAAACTGTAGATTTCAGAAGAACCTTCACAAAATTAACATCATCCAAGCTATGATGACTTACTACCAAACTCTCTTTGTATACTTGGATCATGCTTCTTCAAACAACCTATTTTGTTGAATTAATGCACTAATAATTTTGATGAGGACCTCCAAACAAGGAATTACTCCATGTTGTTGATGGAGAGCAAAAGATCTCTAAATGATTACATCATTGTTGGATAAGTATTTAGTTTGGTCCTCTTAGATTTGAAACAGAATCATAAAGGTGCCTCTGATATGATTGTACCTTTTCACTTTTGGAGTAATATGATGGTATAAGAGGAACAGGGATGGTGGTAGTAGGGGACAAATTAACAACGGGCTCTTAGATTTCTAAATTTAATTTTAATTGTTATCTTTTGATACTCTCATGAATGCCATTGTGAGAGAACTAATTATTAAATTTAAGTAGCAGGCAAATTTTAAGACTCTGAAGTACTGTCTATACTACAAGTTAACGAGAGCTCCTTTCGTTTCAGTATGGGATAGACTCATTAAGTTCTGATGCTGGAGAAGAATTTTCAACTTATTCTTCGATCAAGCATGGGACAAATTCACTTTCACCCCAGCTCAATGTGGGATTATCAGTCCATGGTGCTAGTGAAAATATGGATGGATACGACAACCTAAATGTATTTGATGCTTCTTTGACATTTGAGGATGAGCAAGAATTTCATTATTCCTCATTGATCCAGTATGGGATGAATTCACCAGTAAGTGTTGATGCTGGGCAAGAGAGGAATCAATCTTCATCAGTCCACGGTGGTGATGGTGAAAATTTTAATGGATATGAGGACCTAAATTTTTTCGTGCAAGGGTAAGAATTTACCTTTATATCATGCGTCAAGCTTCCAATCCTCATAATCATTGTTAACTTTTTGTATAAGATAACTATAACAAGATACATTAATAATTTCTGGCATTGATACTTGTGCAGCTTTGATGTCTTTTATTTCCTTATCAGTACGTTTGAACAAATGTAGAAAAATATATTTTTTTTTCCCGTTTCCCCATCCATGCATCACCACTCCTCATCAGTACCACCACCATCTTTATCTTTGTTATAGAGATAGTTATTACCCTCTAATTTATTTATTTGGGATTTCAGTTTTTTAGAGGATCCCTCTGTATCTATTGAGAGCCATACAGATGTTGCTTGCGACCATGAAAATCAAAATTGTAAGCCTGGATATGAAAATTGTTCAGCAGATAAAATGTTTCTTGATTGTCAAATGAATCAGGAAGGTCTAGAAATAGCATTTAGATCTACTCTTGATTTGCCACTGGTAGAGAAAATGGATGTCCAGGAAATCACTTTTGACTGCCTCAACAAAGGTTTTGGACTTCCACAACTAACATCCATCATAGTGTAGAAGCGGAACTTGTGACGATATGACTATCTCAACTTTCCTGTAAGTTTCATCTGTCTTAGTATTTTATTTCACTTGGAAACTCCTTTCTAACCTTGTACAACTCCATCCCATTTCGTTACATGTTGAGATATTTGATTTTGTTCTACCATTGACAACCTTGGGAAACTAGTGGTTTTTTGAAGTGATTCTGCTTGAGTAATGGTCTTTATTAGTCCATCTATCTTTTGAAACATCATGTCCAAATTGCCGGTGTTTATGGGGATAGTGCATGTTTCAACATAAACACTTGTACGATCTCTAAAATTTCCAAGCAATAAGAATTCCCTCCCATGCGCCACCGCAATATGTACCCGGATAGAATAAAACAGGTTGTAGGCAGCTTAATTATTTGTGGAGTATGGCTATCCTGAGGATATTAGAATCAACTCCTTCTCATTGACGTTGCCTCTAGTTGATATAATTTTGTTATTTGTCAGTGTATCAAAAATGAACAATGTTTATTGTTTGTACGCAAATGTCTGAACTCAGATAGGTTAATTGCTTGATGAGCTTAAAGATTCCTGTAGCTGTAACAGTTTGGCATGCTGTACCTTAGTAGATATTGTCCTTATTAAAGTTCCTTAATTCTTCCGTATTTTGTTGTTTGTGATAGTAAAATTGCAGCTCATTGTTTAGCAGTATTAGAAGCAATGGCAAACATAAAATGCTTGTTGAAAAAAATTCCAGCTCATCAATTTTTGTGTATTCCAAACCTCCTCAACCAACTAAATTATCCTTTTGCTCTATTAATAAGTGTGCTATTTTGAAAACATGGATATATAGGGCAAAGAAAATGAACTTTCCTTTCCATTGAAATAAAAGTGGCTTGATAAGTGAGTTTGGAAAGCTAAAATGAAATTACTTTGTTTCGACTGACTAATTTTGTGAAGTAGTTTGATTTTATGTTGTGATAACGCATATTAGGAACGTATATATAAACTTTCCCTTTACATATTCCTATATTACTTAAAAGACATGATTGCCTATAGCTGCTGTTTTGCCTTATAGTTAACTGAATTTGACCCGACTATTGTTTTATTACTAGATATAGCCTTATGTTGTATATTAAGCCGCTTCTTTTTAAAAGTCCAGTTCGAATTTCTTTCTATGTGATTAATTGTAACTCACAGTTTCGTTTTTCTCTTTGCATCGTATCCCTGTTTCTTTTCTCAAATCTCTTTTCATGAGTTTTTACGCTAGATAAAAAAAGTCTATTTTTGTTTTCTTCTAAGTTGGATAGATGCTAAGATCTATCAGCTCTGAGTTAGATATAAATTAATCTTCATCTTTTAATCTTTGAATAACCCATAACTTTTCTCGTTTTCAAATGCATATTAAGTAAAGTCTAATTGAATTAACATTCTTTTTGTATTGGTGAGCAAACTCTAGCTAAGGTCCAATCCCATAAGCTCGACTATCTACAATACATGATCGCAGGAAATCATTAATTTGTATGCTATTTTATAGCACGCTCTCTCATGTCCTTAGTGAAACAAATCAATAATGCAACTATCAAAAATTGAAATCTAAAAAGTACTCAATAGAGGGATAAAACCTAAATGGGATGCCTGCGAATGCAAGGTCCGCCTATAATCCGTTGGTTAAATGTGTTTATGCATTATTATACAAAGCATATGCATTACTTATACATTATATATACATTCTATATGCAATGTATAATAGTATATAATGATGTATATGGAAAGTATAAAAGTATATGTACATTGTGTATGTAGATTTAAAAATGAAAAAGAGAAATGAAGAGGATTCTATGGTATCTCGGGAAAGGTGGTAAAACAAATATTAAAATCGATTTGGCTTCATGAAGTTCAATTAAACATATGTTGGCTAATTTAGATATAACAAATTGTTGGGCTATACTGATTGTAAATTGTTGTTTGGGCAGTACATATTGGTAAAGATCCCATTATTATATTCCCTTTGTGTAACATATTTAGGTTTATCCTTGACTCCTTGTAAAGTTGTTGATTGAGCATTTTTTTCAGATGCTAGGAAAAACGTATGCAGGTTTATTTGCTGTTGAAACCCTAGAGTTTGTTTTCTCTTTTGCCCTTGGATTAACTGCATTGATTGTCAGCTCTTGGTGCAGCCTGATGTTGATTTTGCCGGTGTGCTCAACTCATTTATGGACATGTGAGCTGAAGCTCTATAGGTCTCCTTCAATCCATGACTAGAGGCAAAGGAAACGTAAAGTACTCCAATACCATGCTACCTTACCAAAGGAATTGGAATGCCAAACTTGTAATATATTTCTTCTTGTCTAGTCGAACTCATTCGTAACAACCTTTTTTTTCTCTATATAGAATAATTTTATGTGCAACATATTGTTAGCATGAGTACAAGCAAAGGAAACCTAAAGGGCTCCAATACCATGCTACATTACCAAAGGGAATTGGAATGCCAAATTTGTAATATATTTCTTGTCTAGTTGGACTCATTCATAACAACCTTTTTCCTCTATAAAATAATTTTATGTGCCAGTCTGCCAGATAAAGGGCTCCAAAGGGGATTCGAATGCCAAATTTGTAGTTGGAACAACCTTTTTTCTCTATAAAATAAAATAAATTTATGTGCACAATAATGTTAGCGTTGTTTTTTCATGTTCGAGTTGCACATGATCTGAAATGGGGAAAACAAATGTCATACGTTGATAATTGTGAGATGGAGTTATACAAACTTTGACGTATACGATGCATTGTCTTGAACCTTTTTCCCCCCTGTATGATTTCAGATTTCCAAGAATATTACCAACTTTCACTTCTACCATCTAATGGAAGTGAAATTTGGCAATGGTTTTTAACATCGGACAACAATTTATAAGCCAAAGTAATAGGAGGACCTTGGTCATTTGGTGTTAAAGTTGTATATTGACATAAATAGTGGATCAACGCAAATAATTTTCACTAGGGAGACAAAATCATAACCTATTTCTAGTAGGATTTTTTAAAAAAACTCGAGCAATTTAAAGTTACAACTTATCTTGTACAATCTAAGCAACTATTCCTGATACTCCCTACCTCAACCTTTCTCCTAACTCTTTAAGAACCAAGTCCCGTTACATATGAAAAAATTCCTACTAGAAAGTAATCAAGATCTTGTTTTGGAACCACAATAGCAATTATAACTCAAGAACAATAAAGTTCTAACTTGATAGGAACACGTTCTTTTGCTTTAATAACTAACTCCTTTTGAGATTCTTTGTGTAGTGTTGTCTCTTCCTTTGTCAAGGCCAACTATTGGATAAAGCTGGTGAAGCAACAACTTTTTTTTCCCTTGAAATGGTTCTTTCGTCATGTAATATTCAAATAAAAAAATAAGTACATTGGTAATAAGAGATGGAGATTTAGTATTCCACTCCATCGAACCAGACACAGAAACAGATGCTCTAGCAAGACAATGAGCAACCCAACAAAAACCTTATTTAGCTTTGAAGATATTGGCTATTTTTTTGTTAGAAAAATAAAAATAAATCAATATAGGAAAGATTATTACCATTTCACTATTCATACTAGGAAAAAAGGTCAAAAATACCCCTGAACTAATTTGAAATGAAGCAAAAATACCCCTCCATTATGTTTTGACTAAAAGATACCCCTCAATCAAATTTTTGGCTGAAAAATACCCCTCTCTAACGGAAACAAAAAAATAATTAAAAATACCTCCGAACTATCAGAAATGGAGCAAAAATACCTCTTGGTAAGGTTTTGATTCAAAAATATCCCTCCATTAATTTTTTTTAAAAAAAATCATCTCTAACGAAAATGACACCATGCATGTTATTTGGACAAAAAGGCCACATGATTAGTCCACGTAAAACTTCATTTAAGGACCCAAGAGGTTTTCTTCCCAGATATTAGTTCTGAGACTAGCCTTTTCATTTCGAAAGGGACTGTTATTTCACTTGCAAAAGTCTAAAAAAAGACAATCTCTAAATAATAACATTGATTCATCATCATTATAATTGTTACCTCCTCCTTCAATCAGTTTCTTGAGTTCAATAGGATCCAATTTTTCAAAATTTTCCAACCTACAAAACTTGTATAAAAATTGTTGTGCTCATATTAGCAATGTAACATAATTAATATAAGTTATCAGTTTCAAGAAATAATTCAGTTGCAACTATAAATAAAAGTTTTTTTCTTTAATATAGTAAGAATCTGGACTACTCAAAGTCTAACAAAAATTTCTTTGAAGATAGGTTGGGATTGAATTTTTTAATGAAAAAGGAATATTTTAACTAATAACTTTAAAATTTTAAGGAGGGGCATTTTTTAGGTGAAAACTAAGGAAGGATATTTTTGCTCCATTTCTAATAATCAAGGGCTATTTTTGGCCCTTTTTCATTTCTGTTAGGATGAGGGGTATTTTTGAACCAGAAATTTAACGTAGGGGTATTTTGAGCCAAAAAATATAACAGAGGGGTATTTTTGAACCCAAACGTAACGGAGGGGTATATCTGTTCCATTTCAAATAGTTTAGGGGTATTTTTGACCTTTTTTCCTTCATACTAAAAGGTTAGAATTTTCTATTAAAGACGACCAAAAAGTTTCAAAACTAACAAAAAGTGACTAAAGTCTTGATTATTGAGTAGAGGTGATAATTTTAATATTAGAATTACTGACACTAATTGTAAAACTCTCAAATTTATTATTTATGCAAAAATCCTAATTTTCCCACCCCACTCCCCATGCCCACTTCTTCTGCACCACCATCTTTTAACTCCTTGTACCGGTGTCGCCGTCGCCACCTCTACCTCCACCTCCATGCTACTACCTCCTCCTTGTTGTTGTCGTCATTAACACCTCCTTCTCCTCCTCCTCTGATGTTGTTGTTGTCACCACCACTTCTTCTGTTGCTGCTGCTGTCATTACCACCACCTTCTCCTCTACTCTACCGACATCATCATCTTCTTCTATTCCTTCTCCACTATTATCAATCTCATTTTCCCCTCCACCACCACAATGTTGTTCTCCTCTTCCATCATCACCATTGCCCTGTAATAATCATCACTCTTCTTCTATCACCACATGTGTTACAGTAAAAGAAGAGCGNNNNTAAAAGAAGAGCGATCTGTTACAACAAAAGAATCATCTATTGCAACAAAAGGGTTATCTGTTATGACAAAATGATTGTCTATTGCAACAAAAGGATCATCGGTTGTAACATTGGTCACCTATTGCAACAAGAAGATAGTCTGTTGCAATAAAATGGTTGGTCATTGAAACAAAAATCTCTGCAAAATTTCTTTCGATGACTTAACTTTTTTCAAAAAAATTTCAGAACTAGAGCAAAACAGTCTGTAAAAATTAAAAAACTTCAAAAAGGAAAACACAATAAAAAGATAAAAGTTGATGGTAACAACAAGAGAAGTGGAAATAATGGTGGTAACAATGATGACAAAGAAAATATAGATGAAGGAAGTGTCACGATCCAAAATCGAATCGCAACTAAAGAGAATAAAGTAAAGCAAAAACACCTACACATTTACTATGAAATACCAAAACCTGGAGTCATTAGTACAAGAGCACTAAAGTAGTGAAAATGGGTAAATACAACAGTCTCAAATGAAAATACAATGCTGATAATGTCTAATAAAATGTTTGGAATGAAACAATAAAGGAAAATCTCAAAGAACCATGGCAATTCTAAGTCTGAGCCTCACCGTTGAGATTTGGATAGATGGTAAGAAATCTGATAGAGTGAGATCAACTACCTTATGCTTGACCTGCAGAGAGGAAACAAAGTAGGGGTAAGTGCATCGAAATGTCCCAGTAGGTTCAACGATTGGGTAAGTGAAATCGAATAACCATGTAATAACGAAGAATTCTATCACCTGTAAGGAAGGGGTTAGTGTAAAATATAACATACACAATAATAAGACCAAGTAATTATAGCAATCAATGATGCAATGCACATGTAGTGTATGAATGCGTGCATGAGGTGCAATCATGACAGACTTTGGTGTCGGCGTATAGATATACCAAGTTGAAGCTACCACGTAGAACCTATGGGGGGTCTCGTCAAATTATATACAAAATCTCTCCAAGTGTCATGATGGTCGTTGGTATCAATGACACCTCAACAGACTTTGGTATCGGTAAAGAGGTCTCCAGTATCACGACGGACTCTGGCGTCGAGAGGGAGATATTAGGTAATACATCTGTCTTAGGGCCATTGCAGTCTAGATGCAATTTATACCAAGTCACAATATCAATATGTATAACAATAATAATATACCTCGAGGGACTCAAATCTAGCGTTGGTAAAAAATTCTCAAACTAAGTACGACTGTCTCAAATATCACAATATCTCAGTGGTACAAATGCAATATGAGAATGTATATATGCCAATGCCACAATACAAGTACATATACGCAATGTGGCATGATAATGATATGCATAATAGCCATAACATAATAAAGGCTATGCAAGTGCATCAACAAGTACCACAAATGCCATCAATAAGTCTCATATCATCATCCTCTCGTCAATAATCAAAATGTCATCAAAACCAAACTCTTCAAGTCCCAAAAATATACTTAATTATCTCAATTGTATCACACTTATCATCAACATACCACATAATTCTCCCAAATAGTATCACGAGTCTCATAATATCACATTTATACCCAATGTATCTCAATTCTCAAGATGTCATCTTAATTTATCAATAAAATTATATATTACTCAAATTTTGGCATAAACAGTATCATATTCCATCATAATTCTACCATATCAGTCCAATTATTCCAGAATAAATCTAAATTTTACAATTAACATATGAACGTATCCAGTCCCAAAAGGTTAGTGAACCTACCTCGATGTTGAAAT